>WYDI02007742.1:0-12685 GCA_009867235.2 Psittacus erithacus | reverse complement strand
ACACTGCCAGGGATGGGGCAGCCACAGCTTCTCTGGGCACCCTGTGCCAGCGCCTCAGCATCCTCACAGGGAAGAACCACCCTCATAGTGAAGAAGTTAATTAGCAGTAATTGCTTGAGTTAATGGCTGTTATTGTTAATTGCTGTTACTGTTCCTGTCAGTATTTGGACCATTGTATCCATTGGACCTCCTTTTTCTCACGTAAGGAGTTCATTTCTGTAGATGAATGGGAAGACTATAGCTGTATAGCTGCAGTTAAAGGAAAGTTGCCATTTAGGGTGCTTAACAATTTACTTACTTAACATCACTGCTTCCTACAGCAACGCTGGGTGGCTTCTGGTCACCAAACTATAACCCATCTATCCCACAGCCAGGTCCTGGCCTGGAGAAAGGGGAAGGACTGGGGGAACTGGCGCTTCCTCCAGTCCTCAGAGTCCTCTGGAGGGACTTATCAGATGCCTCTTCTCCTTGAGTGCTTCAGGCAGGGTGCGGTGGGGAGAGAGCGCTGGCTGAGCTCATGTTTCCCAGTGTAACTAGGATGGAACATTGCGCTTGAGTTCATCCACTGGGCAGAGTCTCATATTCACAGAGGGCACGGCGGTGCCAAACCCAGTGTCTGTGTGCCACCACCCTGCCTGCAGAGTGGATGGAGCTGTGTTGGCAGCGTGCCTGAGATGGCAGCATGGAGAGCAGGAGCCCTTTCTTTAGCCCTGTCTCAGTGCTTATCCCATGGCTTGGGCACATCCTGCCTTTCTGAGGATATGGGATGCTCTTCGCAGCCATGGAGCAGGGATGGGTTGGTACCATGGTCCCCATCGCCAGCAAGCCCACTGGCTCCGAGCAAGAGCATTGCTATTGGAAACTGTCCTGTGCTTGCATGTGCTTTCCACAGCAGATTTCCCTATGTCACAGGTAGGACAGTGTACTTCTCCCAAACAGGGTGTTTCTGCCCTGGTGTGGTATTCCTGTGTGAACGCCTCTGAGAGCCCCCGTGGGGAGAAACAACCTTCTTACATCAGGGACAGCAACAGGAGGTTGGTACCAACGGTTGTAGCTGTAGGTTGAGTTACTGACTTGGGAATCCAAACATGTAGGAGGCTGCTGCCACCAGGCTGGTGGGAATGCAAGGCAGGGAGGAAGAAAGGAGCCAGACATAGTGGAAGAATGGCTTCATTTCTCATGGTGTGAGGGGGAACTGGAGAACGGGTGAAGAGCAGGCGTGTGCCCACAGAGAGCCCAGCGCTGAGCCGCCTGCTCCGTGCTGCTGTGCAGCATGGAGCCATGCAGGGTGCAGGCTGGTTTGGACCTAAAAGCATCGGTGGGTGTTTAGGATGGATGAGATGCTGTGGTAAAGCTTGTGAGCAGCAATGATACGGTTTTATTTCTGATGGGATTAGTGTTATGCCACCAGTCTGCAGTGAGGAATACACTGAGGCAGGTGGAGGCATAGGGTGAACACTGAATTCCTGATTCCCAGCCTGCTGCTTCCTTTTCTGATCACAGCCCAAGGCGGCGGGTGCGATGCCGGAGCCAGTCCCCCTGCTTGTACCGCTTTTCTCTGGGACACTGGGAAAAGCACAAACCCCGGCTCTGAGGTTCTTAGGAGGGGAGCTGGGAGCTGGAAAATCAGCTTGTTTTGACACATCCCAACTCAAACCATCACATAGGTGCCCAGACCAGCAGTCTATGGGAAAGTGCTTTTATCCAGGTTATGGTCCTCAGAGCATCCAAGGCATTGACAGCACTGAGTGTGCAAAACGCCCCTGATTTTGTTGGCTTGCTTTCATTCTTAGCGCCAGGTTTGCAGATGGTGTGGTCACATCCTCCATGGCAAGGGATGGGGTACTTTTGCGAGTTGTAGCTCTCAACCTCTCCTTCTTTCCTTCCAGGATCATACCCCAGCTGGAGAACTCGCCTTCACAGGTTTCACCGAGCAGCCTGCCTGGCTCTGAGATATCAGAAGCTACGAGGACTTACTTGCAAGGAGTGAGCCGCTATGACCTGGATGAGCTCGATGCTTGCTGGTTGGAACTTGTTAATATGGAGCTCAAGGAGATGGGTGAGTGTTGCTGGTGTTTATCTCCTTGCCTGGGCATCCCAGAGTGGGCATTCAGGCTTCTTAAGTAATTGTGTGGAGCAAAAGGCCTTGAAGAAGAAATCTTTGCTAAGGCATTCCAAAAGAGATTATGTGGTTTGCTGCAGCACAGGATCTTGAGCGTATCTCAGTGCTTCTTGTTCACACAGGGATGTGGTGCAAGAAGAGCAGGGTAAACCAGATGTTGGTAGGAACAGTGCAGTGTGGGTTGTGGAGTGGGGGTCTGATTTGCAGCAGAATTGATAGATCCAGATCACTCATGATCATCATCACCTCCTGTACTGATCCCTGAGCATCCGTACTGCAGGAGGCGTTGGTCAGGATGGGGGTGTTGAGCATGACCCCTCTTCCTTTGGCCAGATCTGAAAGCATTGCTCCAACATTTCTCCAGCTGTAGCCAGCTGGGCAGATGGGAGTCAAAAGAAAGAGGATTTTCTACTTAAAATATCACTTCTTTCCCAGGTGTCTTGAAACATCGCAGTGTAACGTGGCCTGCACCACTGCTGTTACATCACTGCACATTCTTAAGATCCATTAGTGCATTTCGGTTGAGTGCAATTACCTGGACTTGGAATTTGACCACTGGCACTAGTGCTTAGCATGGTCTGCTGGGCAGATCTGTTGGCACAGACACATGGGTGTGTAGTCCTGCCAGGCTCTGGAGGGATTTTCCAGTCCTTGTTAGGTAAGGCTTGCTGTGGTGTGGCTGCTGCCACACAGGTAGGAACAACACCACAATAAACCCTTCACCTTGTGAGGTCAGTGAAGGCTGAAGCGTGCCTACACGAAGCTTTACTCCCTGTTGCAAAGGTCTTTCAAGGGTGGGACAAAGTATGTTATCAGTGTTTGAGCAGACAGGGAGGTTGTGCTGAGCCTCACCACCTGGTGCCTGAGGGCTGGAGCAGGTTCAGTGAGGTTGCAGGAAGATTCAGTTCAGTGAGCTTGCATGGAGCATAAAGGCGCTCAGAGGCTGGCCATCTTCCACAGCCACCACATTAGCTGATCTGGGTTGCAGAAGACCTCTGTTCTTCTTAGGTACTCATGATTTACAGCCAAGTTTTGTTGCCATGATCTCTGGGACCATGAGGAAGTTGTAGAGGCTGCTCTTGAAGTTTGACTAATTACCTATTATATGTACTCTATATATTGGGTTTCCCATAATCTCAGCGTTATGGAGCCCATAGTATCACTAGCAAATCACAGTCAGCTTTGCCTTCATTAACTGGCCCTGCATTAGCATCCTCAGCTCCGTCACTAGCACAGCCAGGTTTTGAGATATTGGCAGCTACAGTGCGGTCCTTGGGCAGAGCAGAGGGTGCTCCTGGGCAAAGCCAAGTGGCTTGGTCCTGGTGAGCTACCTTGCAGAGGATCCATCCTTCCTAACACTGCAAAGCTGCCCTTTCTGCATCAATAAAACCAGCTTGTACCACACTGGACATCCTTCTGAATCCACTGTGCTTTCACTGCATCTCCTACTGCATTTTCCTCACCATTTCCACAGCGGCGTGGCCATCAGAGGTGTGTCTAGGCTTCAGAGAAGGGTTGTCTCTATTTCCACTCCCCCTTTGGATGTATTTCATAAGTCTCTAGAAAGGCAGCGGGCAGAGGTTTGGCCTCTCATCTCAGTTGGGTTAAATCTGGCTCGCTTTATTATTTCTTCAAAGTATTAGGTTACCAGTGCAATGTCCTAAATGGCTTTCAGCTGTGGAGCTCCCATGCTGGTGAATAACAGGAAGGTTGAGATGAGAGGGGTGCTGTTGGGGCAGCGATGCCAGACAGGAGCTGGCTATCCCGAGTGGCACATCACCATTGGGCTGGCATGCGCCAAACCGGAGTATGCTGGGAAAGAAGTCGTCCTGCTAGCAGCGCTGCCTTGGGAGCATCTTGGGTTTAGGAGGGGAGTTCAGCATCACCGCAGTCATATGCCCCTGGTATCCCTGCTCCTAGCAGGTGTGCTGAGTGGGCTAGCATCACAGCAACCCGATGAGCACACCCTGAGCCCAGTGTTGGGATACAGGTGATGCTTTTTGACACTGACCCTCTGCAATTCTGAGCAAGCTGCATTTTTCTTTCTCAGGCTCCATGCCATTTATCAGCCAGTCAGTTTTTTCAGAGATGGTCCTTAGGTGTTCATACAGCACCAGGCTGGATGGGACCATAGTCCCTGATAAAGCACATGAGCCCTCCTGCCATAACCAACTATAGATGGTAACAACAAACCCAGGGGATTTCAGCAGCGGTAATGCAAAGAGCCTCACTGCCCGTCAGCTGATTCTCCAGCCTGTCTCTGTTGCTGAAAGAGCTCTGTAATTACTGACTGAGCCTTAAATATGCTGGGGAGAGAGGAGCTTTGAAAACCAGCGTTTGGCGTGTGAAATCCACTGCGGATATGGCTTCAGCCTAAAGGATTCTGGTATCCATCTCCCAGCCCCTGCGACTTCCCAAGCAGAATGAGGGATAGTGCATTTTTTCCAGTGACTTGAAAGGGAAAACATGCGGCATTGATTAATATCCCAACCATGGCACTGCGGGGAGCTGGGTCTGCCAGGTAAGGACAGGGATGGGTGCTGATGCTCTTGGCTGTGGGACCATGGGCGCATCACCCGCGCTGCCTAGGCTTCTCTAGGGGAATGCATTTTCCTGCCCATGGAAGCGATGGGGTTTGGGTGCTCATCGAGGGAAACTGCTGCAGCAAATCTGTCACTGCTCACCTCCCGGGCAGCAGGGGCTCTGCTCCCTCTGCTTCCCATATGGGAGAATCCATGCAGCCAGGCACAGTGAGGCTGGGATTTGGGTGCCCTCCACCACCCAAGGCAGAAGATTGCCGCCTGCCTCGATTGATCTGAAGGCAGTCCATAAATAGTGCTTTCTCCCGGAAGCCCTTGGCATTAATGACATGCTGAGATTTCCAAACCAGCTTTGCTAATCTCTGAGATCATTAACGTGACTTAAGTGGAGAACTGCAGCCTCTCCTATTCAGAGAGGTCCAGAGTTATCTCCCAGCGTCAAGAGATATGCCGAGGTTTAAATTCCTCCTGGTGTTTAGCTGAGCTGCTGTCATTGGGCAGTCCAGGGGCACAATGTGTCATTCCCAAAATATTTAATGACAAAGAAGGAGCCTGATCTCTGACTGGCTCCTGAGGAGCGGCGGGGAGGAGAGCTGGAAAACACGTATGAGATCATCCGTCTTGCTTTGCCGTTAGCGCCGCGTTGATCCACGTAGCAACATAGCACATGCCTTTTCCAGTCCTTTTTAGGTCACCCCAGGGATGGAATTTTATCACCGAGATCAGATAAACCTCCAGATAGCTCCAGCTCTCTGCACTCTGCCGGCTCCTCTCCCAATTAGGTGGAATTGCTCCGAAAAGCAAGTGTCTTACATGTAAAACAGCTTTAAATAGTTTTAAACCCCCCAGTAAGACGCCTCAGCGCTGGGTGGAAACGCACTGTTTAAAGAACTTGTGTGTGCTGGAGGTGAAATCAATATTTAAGCATGCCTGTATGTTTTATTTGCTGCTGCTGCTATATGAGATAGTAAAAGAAAGTGGGTCTGAATGAAACCCTGAGCCAGATTTATGTACATGCCACCCCAGGCAGCACAGGCCTTTCCTTTTACAGAGGGGCCGTGCTGTAAGTCTTCGTTTTTATATTACCATTTTATGCTCTATTTTGTGATCTCCACTAAATCCAAAGCTATTGTAAGAGCAGGGCTCGAGATACTTCAAAGGCCAAGGCTGAAAGATCCTTTTGCAGGGATCATAAACACATGGAAAATCCTCAAGAAATTGCTAAAACTGTTACCGGAATCAGTTTTGCTGAAGGCAGAGTCGAAGTTTCCAAGTATTCCCTTTGACTTAATCCATATGGTGTATGCTGCTCACATATGCCCACCACAGCTTCTATCTTGGGAGCTGGAGGTGTTCCTGGTATTTTATGGCAGGAACATGCAAAGGTCACATGGATTGCTTTTGAAGCTCCGGGGGGAATTCATCACTGCATACTTGAGATATGTCTGTGTACTAATGAGATGATACCTCCCTCGGCGGAGGTGAGATTGGTCAAGTAGATGTAGAATAAACCAAAGTCAGTGGAGTAACGCCGGGAAAGATGTGCTCAATGGAGCAGAAGGTGCTGTTAAATATACTCCTAGGAGAGTGGCTGCTTCCCTCCCTAGCAGGCCTGGGAGTCCCTTTCCAAGACTGCCCCATCCTACTGCATCCTTCTGGGATTCAGGGAGCCTCGATGCAGCGTATTGGCATTCTGCAGGCAGAGCCTATCCCCACGCAGCCACAACCCACCCATGGGTGCCCCTCACCGTGTCCTCTGCATGGAGGTACCCCAATAGCCATCGTTTGAAGTTCTTCTATTACTTTAAGGATTTGGGGTGCAATTCCCCATCATGCTGTGCTGGTGGCAGAGGTGCAGCCCCATTCCCAGGGGATCCAGGGGCTGCTGTCCTTCCTGTAGGGATGCTCCCCAGCCCTGGTGGCGGGAGGATGTGTGGAGATCTGTCCTTTTTGTAGTGGGATCCGTTTCCTTTAACCACCATCCCGCCTTCCCCTTTTCAAGTGTCTTCCCCCACCCAGACCACAGCCATAAGGGACCGCTCACAGCAGTGGCTTTTCCACCACCTTCCCCACTGTATCCTGCACCCACGCTCACCCTGCTTGCTGCTCATCACTTGAGCAGGCTTAGCCCATTAATAATTCAGGGTCTGTTTGTTTGGGATTTTTCTTGTTGTTGTTTTGAAGAAATCCTGCCAGTTTGGAGCTGTTTTATAACATGTCTGTGCTGCAGCCCACAACAAACATCCGTGCAATGCCTGAAATCTCTATTCTTCACTGAGATCATAAGCTCATTGCACAAGTAATCATTTCAGCAGCAGACTGGTTTGGTGCGTGGATAGATGAAGCAGCAAATCCCCCACTACTTGGTGGTATATTACAAGCAAGAGATGTATTTAATAGAGGTACCGATGTAGAGCATGGAAGTATCTTGGGAACAGATTTAGGGCTGGAAGCTGTTCTCAATTACATTGCTACTGATCTGGATTAGTGCTGTGGGTATCAATGGGAGGAGGACTCGCCTGAGCTGCCTGTAGGCAGGTGCCACTCTTGTGCTTGCCTGGTGGGTTGTTGCTCTTAATATAGGGCTATGGACCCCAATTTAATGGAGGAAAAAGAAGAATAATCCAGGCACGAATAATCCAGGCGCAAATAATCCAGGCTAGTTCTGTGTAATGTTTGCTTTTAAGCTTATCTTTAAGGAAATCCATAAGTATTTTCAGGGGGCATTTCCTTAAAGTTGTTGGCAGAGATGAAAACACCACAGGCCTCTGGAAGGGAAAGCTGAGCTTATTTATCTCTTATTTATCTGCCCATAGCAGGGGGGTTGGAACCAGATGATCTTCAAGATCCCTTCCAACCCAAACCAGTCTGTGATGAACTCATAGAAACAGGTTCTGCAGGAAAGTCGTGTATAGGTTAATCATAGAATCATGGAATGGTTTGGGTTGGAAGGGATCTTTAAAGCTCATCTGGTTCCAATTAATGTATGGATTACCATATTAATTGCATGAAGGCTATGTATTAACATACAGATCAGCAGAGTTGGAGATGAGGGGGAGACGCTTTAGACGTTTTGCCTCCACGTTTTTGAGCACAGTCTTTATGTCAAGTCATTGTTTTTGCTATCTCCATAAATTCCTCGCAGTAATTGCAGTCGTTCCCAATGATATTCAGAGTTCTGCTGCTGGATGGAGCGAGGAGGCTTTCATCAGAAGTGCTCCAGGACAGCTCTGTCAGTGCTGAGCATCACTGGAGAGAGACAGCAGCTTAGAAAGTGGCTTCTAAAATATTCTGTCATCATCATCTTAAATTTGGGCAATAATTGATGTCGGTGGGTGGCAGAAAGGGTGATAATTGGTTTCTGTAAATCTTTTAAGTGCATTAGCAGGCTGTTTGTAACAAAATATCTGGAAGTTTCACTGCAGATGCTCCTCTCGCGCTGGTTGCGTGTCGCTGTTTGCTTTGTCGGTCACGCTCTACGTTAAGAGTCTGTTATAAATAACGTGGATAAAAGATTAATGTAGACTCATCTCCCAAGCATTGCGTGCCTGCAGGTGATGGGTTAGAGGTGGCTGAGTCCCGCGTGGCCTCGTGTGGTGGTGAGGTGGTTGGCTGTCATCCCCTGACCTATTGGGATGCCCTAGGGAGCATCCAGGCTAGGGCAGGTGTATTTAGTGTTCCCATGGGTGCCTTATTCAGAGGCAAATCGTAGAATCATGGAATAGTTAGGGTTGGAAAGGACCTTAAGATCATCACGTTCCAACCCCCCTGCCATGGGCAGAGACACCAGTATCATCATGCTTCTCCCAAAGCATCCTTCTGCACAGCAGTGCCTACACTCAGTCTAGCACCTAACCAGTGACTTTTATCTTTGGGTTGCTTTCATTCTCTCAGTCTCCAAGGGGGGAAGGATCCTCTTTGCAGGGGCAGAAGCTGAAGCAAGCAGGTTTGAAGTGACCCTGAGTGAGCTGGAAGGAGATCTTAGGAGCCTGTGGTCCCTGTGCTGTGTCTGAACACCCCATCAGGGAGCTGGCATCCTCTCACTCTCAGTTTTTCAAAGACTAAGAGACAAGCCTGCATCATCTAACAAGTGCTTTCCTTTATTTAAACCCAGTCATTTTGCTTGTTTCTGTATACTGAAAAGTAAGACTCCAAGGCTTATAGCTTGATGAACCAGCCTGCGGTCCTTATGACTGTATGTTCATGAGCTGGTTTATCTCCAGGTATCCTCCCCAGGATAAAAGGATTTATTGTTTCAGTAAATTGATTTTAGTGGCACACACTTCAGTCAGGAATAGGTCTTCCTTTTGTGAAAGGTGCCTCTTCAGCTGGTTTTTTCCTCCTTGTGCAGTGATTCGGCTCACTCTGTGACAAGGAGTAGCTGAGAATTCATTTAGCAGAAGAATATTGCTCCTTCATGCCACATAAATTACAATATTACAGGAATAATTGTAACGGAGGGCGGCGTTGTGTAAAGGAATGTGCCTGGTGGTTCTTCCAGACCTGCTGCCGTGGCTGCCGTGCCAGCCAGCGATCCCAGCTCCTTTGGGATAAAGGATATCATCGTTAACACACTTAAGTGTTAAAGGGGAGAGGGTATGGGCGGCCTCCTGAAAGGGGTGGTGAGACATGGAGCCTCTCACTCCTATGTCAGTGTTTTGAACACAGCTTTTCATACAAGAGCTTGGTGTACCTTAACCAGGTAAAAATACCTCTCTCTTGGTCAGTGGGTAGCATCCGCGGTCCTGATGATGATCTCAAGCATGACTTACCCCGTTGACATCACTGGATTTATTCATTGTAGCCAAGATCAGTATCTGGGTCTTGGCTTCCTCTTCCCTGGGGACAACATTGGTGTCACTTGTACAGTGCACAGGGAGTGTTGTGGTGGAGTGTTTCTTGGGGTTTCCTATTTGGTTGTCCACAATCAATACAGAGAGCGTTCTCGCAGCCAAAAAGATGACAGTTTTATGAATGGAGTTTAATCGCACAAACTTTACATGATACAGAAGGAGATAAATGGAGCACAAATGGAAAAAGCACTTCACCCCCAGGCCCCATTGTTTAGTGTTTCATAAACGATTAATCGCTTCATCCCCATCCAGTGCAATTGTCAGTTCAATAAGCTCCGAGGTATTCTGAATGGTGCTTGGCAAACGGATTCCTGATATAATTACATCTAAATGGAGTGTGAGAGCGTGTGTGTGTGTGTGAAGGAGGGGAGAGATCTACATATCTCCATGTAGTGGTACAGCAACTACATTGTATGTGGGCTGATGAGGAAACCTCACTGGGGTGCTGGTGGTGCTCCAGTGTGTGTTTAGGGATCAGTTTCTCACCAGGGTTAAGCTGGAGATGCAGCGCATTGCTGTGGATGGAGATGGGATGGGAGCTGGTTCTTTCCACTCGAGGTGAACAGGAACAGTGGTGGTGCCAGCACGATCCCGGCCTTGCGGGCAGGTCAGGGTCATGATTCCTGTGGAAACCTCCCTCCCTTTCCTTCCTCGTGCTGCCTGCAGCTGCCAGTGCTCTGCCTGCACTTTTTCCTCAGCACAGGGTGGCTCTGGAAAGTGCGTGGGGAAGAGCACTGGGAACACTTTAATGATCATTGTGCTTTCCAGAACAGCAGAGAGAGCAGAGGCTGGAATGTTGGGAGAAAGGGAATAACGCCAGGCTGATGCTCTGGTGCCTGGGATCATGGCCACCACAGATGTGAAACACTGACCCAGAGGAGAACATTCTTGCTGGATGTAGAGTCATGCCTTGTGGCTCTTCATAGAGCAACTTCAACTTAGGTGATGTGTTTATAGAGGGACACCATTAAGGCAAAAATAATGCCCTGGCTTTACCTGTAGCCCACTCCCTGCCGTGCTGCATCCAACCAGTGCGATGCCACGAACAAGCTGGTGGCTCCATCCCGGCTCCGGTGCATGGATCTTGCTGTGCCACTGTGCCAGCACACGGTGCTTCATCACTGAGCTCCCAGGCAGCCTGTGCCAGCCTGGAGCCATGCAGAGATCCCGCGCCCATCGCCAGGGCCGCTTGGGAATCAAGCAGGTATCGGCAGGTTCCTTGGCGTGTTGCGGCACAGCAGCCCCAGCGCTTGAAAGGGCTGTGATAGGGAACAGTGTTGTCTGTCTTAGATGGTATCTCAGACTCGACAGAGACATGTAAAATGCCAGGCTGGATGTTTGCAGAGACTTGTCAAGCCAAGGGAACCTGTGCCAATGAGAAACATTGGGGAAGAGCAGAAACAGGCAGGCAGTGGTGCGCCTGCTCGCCGAGCTCGCCTGCGGGTTGCTTTCCCCCTTGACAGAGATTTTTCAGCCAGTCCATGGCCATAAGGGAAAGGTGCAGCCCCGCCAGCCCCATCCAACCAGAGGCGCTGGGACTGCTGCCCGGGACCCCCTCCTTCCCCAGCTCCGTGGACCTCTCATAGCCCCAGGGATCAGCCCAGGATGAGGTTATCACACTGTGGCTCGAGAGATGCCCAACCTGGCAAATTTCTCACTGAAATAACTGCTTTACATTGCTATTTCCTCAAGCCTTTTTTTTCTCCTTCTCTGCTCATAAATGAGGTATTTTCTCCCGTTGCCTTGCAACAAGAAAGGTGAACAGCAGCGCGGGTCAGGCTCCTCCACTGCCTGCTGCATACTGGAGTATCCTGGCCATCATCATGGATAATATACACAAATGAAATAGAAAGCTTAAGTGTTTTGTATTGCATCCTGCTATATCTCCATTCCCATCTCTATGTAATCATCTCCAGTGATGAAATACTGCTCATGGGGAGATGGGGTGCGGTAAGGACTCTGCCTCTTACCCCTCGCACAGAACCTTTCTCTTGCTGCTAACAGATTTTCTTCCCTCTTTGTTTCCTTTACCTGGAGTGACCTCACATTGTGTGTGTGGCAACAGGAGCTCTGTGTGCAGGTGAGAAGCAGCACATTCACATCAGTGTTTTGGTGCTGCCAAGCATCAGGCAGCAGCATCCCCCTGTAGTGATACCCAGGTATCCCACCACTGGAGGTTGCTACTCTGAAAAAGCCTCTCCTGGTTATTGCCTTGTATTCCTGGTTGTCACTGTGGAGAAACCTCTGGTAAAGCACATCTGCCGCTTCTTTCCACTAAAGATACTGGTGTAGGGGGAATAAAAGACACTACAGCAGATCTGAGCCCACCCCTGCCTGGGTCTGTCCTTCTGGTTCTGCTAAACCCAACCAGGAGTAAGCCCCTTTGTTTTCAGTGTCAGCCTTTGGCTTCACTTTCACAGTTCCATTTAATTTGCCTCAAAAAGGTCAGTTTTCAATCTTCACAATTGCAGCATTGCCTTTGTGTTGCCAAAGCTTGTCCGAGCCCTGCTGCAGAAAGCATCTTTGCAGAACTTGTCTCCTTGAACATTTAAACTGTCAGCCCTAATTATCCGCATTGCTTCAGCTGAATGGGTTTCTTTCCTCTCAGCCAGCAGCAATATTTTGTTACTGTCTGTGAAATATAAACTGCATCCTGAGTTCGGAGCAGCCGTTTTCTGAATCACTGCTCTTACCATCGCCGTGCATTTGCCTCTTGAGTTGCAATCTGAAATGCTCAGCCCTTTGCAAAGCGCTCCCTGAAGGCACCGGAGCTGCATCAATGACTTCCTCTGCCTTCTGCCTTGCAGAAAAGCCTGAGCTGGATGAGATCACCCTGGAGCGAGTGCTGGAGGAGCTGGAGACCATGTGCTATGAGAACATGAACATCGCCATCGAAACAGAGGAGGGCTTGGGCATCGAGTATGACGAGGACGTGGTGTGCGACGTGTGCCGCTCGCCGGAGGGGGAGGACGGCAACGAGATGGTGTTTTGTGACAAGTGCAACGTCTGTGTGCACCAGGTGAGCTGAGAGCAGCAGGTTTGGGCTGTCTGCATGGCCTGATTCTGTATGGAGAGGGGCTTTGGACAGGGGCCAGTAGGGACAGGCCAAGGGGAATGGCTTTAACCTGCCAGAGGGGAGACTGAGATGAGCTCTTAGGCAGAAGCTCTTC
>WYDI02007738.1:0-19502 GCA_009867235.2 Psittacus erithacus | reverse complement strand
AGGCCAGGTTGGACACAGGGGCTTGGAGCAAGCTGCTCTAGTGGAAGGTGTCCCTGCCTGTGGCAGGGGGTTGAAACGAGATGAGCTTAAGGTCCCTTCCAACCCAAACCAGTCTGGGATTCTGTTATCACCAGTCCTTGTAAACCATCCTATCTTACCACACGTTCCCCTTTGGCTCCTCTTTCACTGCCACTGGTTTCCGCATGGAAGCTACTCACAGCTTGGAGTGTTAATAAGAGTGCTCTGCTCAGATGAGCTGGGATTTGGGTTGCCTGAGAAAGTAACTGAGGTAAAGAGAATCCCTCTGATGGATTGGAAGCCCCCACTGCTGAGTTAGAAGAGGACTGTGTTTTGGGGCCAGAATGTAGAGTAATTGAGATGGTATTGATGTGGTACAGAGCATCCACTCCTGCAGGGGAGAATGCAGTGTGAAGTGCTGAAAGTGGTGAAAATCATCTTGAAAACAGTGCCAGGAGTGATGTCAGGTCTCATTTAAGAGGAAGACCCCCTAGGGAAATACCTATTAAAAGTGAAAATTTGTGTTAAGTGCCTTCCTTCTCCTGTGAGCAAAAGAAAACATCCAGAATAGCTAGAAACTGGGAGCATTTGGTTTCTCTGCAAGGAAGGGGAGGGCAGCCTGGAGCTGGATCTTTGGATGGAACAGGGGAGAACAGGTTCAGCCCTGGTTTGCCAGAGAAGCTTTGCTTCTCAGATTTTTAAAGGGAGTTCTGAGAACCCCACCTTAGGGAGAGACTGATGCAGTCCCATGGGCAACAGGTAAGAAAGTCTATAGAAGTGTAACAGTAGTAAGGGGTGAGACTTGGTGAGGGTTAGGCTAAGCTGAACCCATTCTATACCCATGATGGTGCATGTATTTGGAGGAGGGTTTTGTAGAGCTTAAGTTTTACTGTCGGAGGTCTGAGACTGCTGGTTTGATGGTTGTTTTCTTCAAAGACTCCTCCCTTTCTCTGAACTGCATGGGTTTAGTTTGGGAAGGGCACGGTTTGGGTCCCAGTGTCTGTATTTTCTGCCTAACAGATGTAATGGTTTAATTCCTTAGGCTGTTAGAAGCTGGATCAAGATGTCAGCTCCTGCTTTTGCCCACAGTTAATGACTAGTTTCCTCCATGCCTCACTTCAGGCTCAGTGCAATGTCTGCTTTTCATTAATGCTTTCTGTTCATTTAAAGAGCCTTTTTATTCTTTCAGATCTGTTTTTATGGAGCAGGCTGCAAGTCTGGCTTTACACCTTTACCATTTCTGCTACATCCATAGCTCTCAAGTCTGCGTACATGTTTTAGCCTCTTTGTTGAATGCAAGTGTTGATTGTCAGTTGTGTTAGTCATAAGCTGTAAGTCATTTGCTCTTCTTTTCTTTTTAATCTTTACTTTGTTAGATACATGGACGTAGATGGTTTTGTTTTGTTAATTTTCACACCACATCTTTTCTGTACTTTAGGTTGACTCCTCACTGCACTGTGAAAACCATTAGGAAAAGGTCCTTGGGGTTAAACCTGGGGCTCCACAGTGTTACCTGCACTGGGGGCTAGAAATTAATTTAAATGGCGACTGATCTGTCTGAAGCTGAACCCGTGCATCATAAGGCGCTTCCACTCTTAACGGGAGCTCAGCTCATCCACACGGACAAGTTAAGTGAGGTAGGGGCTGGCCCGTTCTCCAAGCTTGCCCTTGGATCAGTCCTTGACTTCCAGTCCTGCTGAAGGTTACTTGGTGCTCTTTCTCCCCTGCTCATAGGCAACTCAATTGGGAGTCTACTAACCCCTCTAGGCACTCTCCTTCCCCTTCCCTGCTTTCCCTGAGATGTTGTGTTTAGCAAGATCCTCAAATCTGCTTTAATGTGGAATTAAAAATAAATTATTTCTTTTGTAACTGTAAAATGAGAAACTCTCCTCTCCAAGTATGCTTCAAAGAAGCTGGTTTGAGGGTTACTGTCTTTTAAAATGCTGAAAAATCCAAATGTAACCAGAATATCTCTACATATGCTGCTTTGATTTACTTTAATTCCATTTCTGAACCTTTCTGATTCTTTACAGTATCTATACTGATTTTCTATGCTTTTCATAGAAGGTTGAAGACGACACAATGCCCATCCGCCGCGCCGTGAATTCTTCTCCCCGGGAAACCCCTCCTAAAAGCAAACCTGCTGAAGGTGAAGAGGTCAAAGCAGGTACACTGATAATTCTACAATGGATTGTTAATGTATATCCAAACACAAGCTTGTGCTCTGACATTCCTGAAAAACTCTACTGCCAAGACTAAAACATTCCCAATGCTTAGCTCCTTTCCACAGGCTTCTCCTGGATTATTGGGAAGTTGTGTTTTGTAGCCACTTTTCAGTCTGACCCATTCATTTTGTCCTTTGTACCCTGTAGCACCGTCCTGACACTCCAGTCATGAAAACATAGCTAAATAAAGTCCCTTTTAAGCTTGCACATTCTTTAGAATAAAGGTAAAAATTGTGAAGTCTCAGTAGTGTCAGGAAGGTGGCTTGAGATTGAAAGGTGGAGTTGATGTATGGAAGAACAATGTATTTAGGGGTTTATTCCTAAACAAGAGGATTTTACGTCAATGCATCATAAAATCTAGTTTGATATTAATGTGTCTGGTCTTAGCAGCTTCACCTCAGTTTCTCAGGATATGTCATTTCAGTATTACACTCAGTTTCACTGACTTTGTCCTCTTTGCTGTCACAAATAAATCAGTTACATACCAAACTACCTTAATACACTGTGGATTTTAAATGTGTGATGCCTCCATGGGAAAACTATACACAGGAGTATGGTGGGAGTATTAAGCTCCTTCTCAGAGACAGAGAACCTGTGTAGAGCAGTGATGGTAGACAGTTATTTGTCCAAAAAGTGGGTAATGGCAGTTTATCTCTACCTTATCTAGTAGGCAGCCAAGGCCTGTTCTCAGCTAAATATACCAGTTTATTTTCTTGGGAAGGTGATTTCTGATTGGATTTGATCCTGCTGATAGACAAGTGCTTCTGCCAGTGCATGTGCAATCTAAAGCTTTGCCAAGTGTGGAAAAATGGATTGAGCAATTAAAAATCCTTCAGGTGCCAAAGTGTGTGGCTCAGGAACAGCAGTGTTTGAAAACAAGTTGGGTAGAAACAGAGCTGCTTGTACGTATCTGTCTACATTTCTGGTAGAGATGCATGGTTTGCACATATCTGAGTTAAAAATGTATAAAACTCAGCCTAGGGGAAAGCCATTTTCTCTTCCCTTCCCCACCCAGGTTTCTCTGATGAGGAATGATTGCAACAGTAACTTTGAAGTTAAGAAGGAAAGAGGGGGGAATTAGTGCACTGTGAAAAGCTACATGATGTTTAACATTACTCCTGGCATCCGGTGGCTGATTGCGCCTTATTGAAGCTCCTCTCAGTAGTTTTGTTTACTTCTTAAGTTACATTTAAGTAATCTGTTTAAACTGGAGAAAAGAAATTGTCTGGAGGGAAATAATTTTTGGGGTGTGTTCTTAAGCTTTTTATCACACGCACCTCTTCCCCCCCCGCCTTCCTGAAGAATAAAGGCTCATTTTTGGCAGTAACTTGATGCATTTTCATGTCTCTTTAGATGCAGAAGTCACCTCTGAGGAATCTGCCTCTGTTGGAGAAGAACAAGAGGCTGAAACCCTGCCTGCTGCATCCAGTGAAGCAGAACAGCCAAAGGAACCTGAGACTGAAGGGAAGGGGGAAACCAAGCCCTCAGAAGAAACCAAAAAGGAGTAAGGCTCTTTCAGCTTAGTGCTGAATTTGGGGAATTGGGTAGGATTCTGAACAAAGTTAGGTTCTAGAGATGGAGAAGATGGCAGGAAAGATGGGGAAAATAGGATGTGTCCCTTAAAAAGGTGCTTGTATTTCTCAGGAAGAAACTACCAGTCGAGTCTGGCTGCTGTTCTAGAACATGTGTGAGACTGAATATCCAAGCAGGATCTCTTTTTTTTAGTAGAAACCTCAAAATCTTCTTTAAATTATTTTCAGTGTCAGATGTTCTGGAGTTGTGCTGCTATTGGCTTGTTTTACAGTGTCTCTTGTCTTAGTATTGATTTTTATTCCTCCAAAGTGAGAAGGATCAGTCGAAGGAGAAGGAGAAGAAGGTGAAGAAGACCATTCCTGCCTGGGCTACTCTTTCTGCTAGCCAGCTAGCTAGAGCACAGAAGCAGACTCAGATGGCTGCCACCTCACGTCCCAAAATGGATGCTATTTTAACTGAGGCCATCAGGGTAAGCAGGAGATGAGTGTTTCTTTTGTTCATCTGTTGCAAAGCAGAATAATTTGTGTGCCTAAAATTCACATTTCAGCTTGCTGCTGGTGCAGGTGATAGTGCTGGCTGTCAGCAGGAAACACTGTGAGACACGTGTGCTTCTGCCTGGAAGCCCGTGGCGCTGAAATGTGAGTTCATGATGATGATGATGAGAGGCCCTGTAGCTTATTTCTTTGTTTAGAATTTGTTTCCTCCCTCATTACATTATTAGAAACAGGGAGGATGACATAATTGCTTGATTGCTGTCATCATTTAATTTGGTGTGCCTTCTAGCCACACTTAACTTGATTTACCTTGATTAAGCCATCTATTTGATACGTGCTTTTTTCAGCATTAACTTATTCTAATTCAAGGCAGATGGAGATACTTTAAACTAGCATTCCAGACTGGTGTTGGGATGGGTTTGCTGTATCCCTCCTGCTTGTAAGAAGGGCCCTGTGCTGTTGTAGTTGTTGTGCTGCTGCTCTCCCCTTGAGGCTTGGTTCACACGTTGCCTTCACAGCTGGCCTGGGTTCTACCCACCTTAATTGCAGGATGGCCTTTCCAGCTGCTCTATCTTCAAAATGTGATCTTCAGCTTAGACTTTTTGCTGGTTTACTAATGTCAAACCTTCATCTTCTTAAAAACACAGAATTGTCAGCTTGTTCTGACTTAATAACTCTGACGTTAGTGCACCAGCTTGCCAGTTGTGCAGCAGTGGTTTGCCAAATGGTGACTGTATTTTGTTAGTACCATTTAGTGTTTTAAGTCATTACATGTAAGTGCTGCAGAACAGAGGAGTGATTGACATACACTTGCTGTGCTGCTGTTGTGTTGTCTGCTCTTTAGCTTAACTATTTTGTTAGTTATATTTTATTCTTTTAAGGCATTATGAGGAAAAGGCCAGCCTGGCATTCTGTGTTGATGTGCTGGCCTGTGTGCATCAGTTCAGTTGCTGTTCTCCAGTCCCACAGCAAGATCATTCCAGTGCAAGTGGTTTCTGCTAATGTTCTGCTTCCCTTTCAGGCATGCTTTCAAAAGAGTGGTGCATCCGTTGTTGCAATACGCAAATACATCATCCATAAGTACCCTTCCCTGGAGCTGGAGAGGAGAGGCTATCTGCTAAAGCAAGCCTTGAAAAGGGAGCTGGAGAGAGGAATCATTAGGCAGGTAAGAGTTGCTTTGTGGAGCAGCACAGGAGGTGGTGTTACTGAATTACATATGGGGTTCTTAAACTCTGGTAGCAAGTCTTTTCTCCCTCATGAAGGTTAATCAACCTCTCTCCACTTAGTTAGGTACTGATGGGATTTCAGTGTTGATCTGTCAGTCAGACACTTTGCTCAGTTGTCTTTTGTGCAATGTATGACCGTTTCTTGGTGTTGTGTCATACAGCATTGCAGCAGCCTATGTCTTCAAACTCAGTCCAGCACTGTCACTTCTGCAGCAGCACATTTAGCACTAATTTATGCTTGTGATGTCTGTTAGGATGTCATGGTCAGGACAGCAGAGTATGTTGTTAATGTCTGGCTGTACTTTCTGATCTTACTGAAGTTTCAGTGGGTTCAAACAAGCCTCTGCCGTAACAGCCTATCACCAGGGTGACAGTGCAGTCAAAATCTGTGTAATGATGTCAGTGAGTCTCTTTCAGGTTGTTATTCTGAGTTACTTTGTTAAAGACTGAAATGGACTTTCTTTCGAACTAGGTAAAAGGAAAGGGAGCTTCTGGCAGCTTTGTGGTGGTGGCTAGTGCAGGAAAATCTGTTCCAAAATCCAGAGACAGAAAGGTAAGATGGATTGTTTTAAACAATACCCTGAAAGATCTTGCGCTGAAACACATGTATCTTACCAAAGGCAGCTTAACCCCAACCCAGACAGTATTCTCCTCCTTGCTGTACTTTTCCTCCCCAAGTATGGTAATTAAAAAACCTGTTCCATAAAATCAGAACCAGAAAGTTAGTTTTAGAAATTAAACCAAGTAGAATAATCAAAATCTTAGTTTTAAAATGTTTACATTAAACCCCTAGGCTTTGGTTCAGAGGCAGAAAACTGAATAACCAGGAAGCTCCTCTTCTGTCTTTACCTGGTAGAGAGAGATGCCTCTCAGGTATTGTAAGAGAGCTTTATGCTACTGCTCTGTCTGTTCTATCTGTTGCATGGATAAATGGAAGACTTCAGTCTTGAGGACTGTCAGGTGAACATTTTTTCATAAGCTGTGAGTGCAGAGGGAGGAAGAAGACAATGTCCTAAGGCTTCTGGAAGAAAGCTGCTAATATTGGGTGTATATTGTTCTGAGGTAGTACTATGTGATATGGGAGGGAGTGGTTGAGCCTAGTCCTCACAATTAGTCCAGCTCCACTGTTCTCCACTCTCTGCTGCACTGGGTGTATGAAATAAGTTTCTAACACTGTGGTTATAAAACACTCAGCCAGAATTGCTGATCCCCTTGCAGCTTAGATAGATGGACCCAGGGAGTATTGTAATATATCTTTTCACTTCTGGAGAGACCAAAAGCCCTAAAACTGAAGGAAACAGTGACATGCTTGGTACTAGGGAACAGGAGAAAACTAACTGCAGTGTAACTTTTTAAATAGAGCTCACTGGCTCCACAAGAAGTTGGAGCAAGACACCTGATAACTGCTAACACATCACTTTTCTTGTCTGCAGCATATCAGTGTCTTTGTTCCTAGTTACTTTCTCTGTGTTGCAGAAAAACAAACAGCTTGCTTTTGTTGTTGGTGAATGCAGCTAGCAGCTGTCTGGTGAGCAGCACCCTCACCCCTTCAACTGTGTGCAGAGCTGCTGTTCAGCATCAAAACCATTAAACTTCAGCACATTTTCCCACTATCTTTTCTGTATAAACAGCAGACTTTATTTTTAACTGCTCATGCCCTCCTCACAGTAATAAAGGGATGGAGGAAAATTCAGAAGGGAAAGTTGGCTTCTATCGGGATTTCATTCTGTCCTCTACAAACCCAATCCTGTTTAAGGTATTCATTTTAGGATAGATTTGACCTGTGTAAAAAGCCTTTGATGGAGTTTAAGTTTCATGTCAGTGTGTATGACTTCCACCTGTGTCAGAAGGGCAGCAGAGAAAAGTGTGTGTAGAAAGAGGAAGGAAACTAATGTAAAAATACAGATGTTGTTAAATACTGAGCAATTTCTATTTGCAAAACTATCCAGAAACTCCTATGAAAATTCCAGCCAAACTTAAGCTGCTAAACTTTCTAAATTGTTAAAGAATTGCCTCACAGAACTTGATTTTGCAGATCTGTGTCCAGTGTCAGGAGCACTTCTACCCTGTGCACTGCTGGTTCAGATACCCCAGATTTTTAGGCCCCACTGATGAGTAAAGTGTGTGTATTTCAGAAAAGCACTTCTACTTCGGCTGCAGAGCAGCAAGTGAAGCTGGAAGATATCCTGCCACTGGCTTTCACCCGCCTTTGTGAGCCGAAGGAAGCTTCTTACAGCCTCATCAAGAAATACGTGTCTCAGTATTACCCCAAACTCAAAGTAGATATAAGGTAGGTGCAGGAGTATGCTGTTGTAAGCAGAGCTGCAGAGGAGCAGTGAAATACAGCCTTACCTCTGGCTTTGCCTTGCTTCCCAGTGATCCAGTTCAGTGTTGCAGCAGGCAGGTGGTGCTCTGCCTTGTAGAGCCTGCAGGAAAACTTGAGGAAAAGCTGTGCCTTTTCCTGCATCCCTCCACACCCAATCTTTGTTCCTGATGCCAACATCAGCATTAACTGTGCACCTCCACCCTTAATCAAAACCAGCTCCTTTTAGCCGCATGGATGTGAAGCCTCTCTTTGGGGTCTTCTCCCTCTTGGTTCTGGATGCCTTAGCTGGCATGTGCTTACAGTAAGCTTTAAGCTTGCCTATATGAAATGGGTCAAAGCTTGGGGAGGAAGCAAATTTAGGCAAGCCGTGTATGCCACCTCTTGCAGGGGCCTGTACTCAGTCCCTTGTTGTCTGTGAGCTGACTCATTGCCCACCGACTCCAAATGTGCTTTTCAAAATGATTAAGTCCTTCTAAGTGGAGCTTGTTTGTTTCCGGATGCAGTGACACCAAGGAAACATTGCAGTTCTGTTTCCACTAACGTACATTGTTTTTCTCATGTAATCAGCACTTGCTGACAGATCTCTATTTAAAATGCCTGTAGGTAGGCAGATACCACTCGTAAGTACTGCTCTGCTCACTCTCTTGTATAAAGCCTTGTTTCTCTGTTTGTTTTTGAAGCTGTCAGTCTGTGTGTGTGTCAGTAAAGCTTTATCTTCCTGTATTTCAGACCCCAGCTGTTGAAGAATGCCCTCCAGAGAGCTGTAGAGAAGGGCCAGTTAGAGCAGATCACAGGGAAGGGAGCATCTGGGACATTCCAGGTCAGAGCCAGAGTTCATCTTGTTTTGTTGACTATACTGACCACAAGCCTTGGATATAAGTTAACACCCCTCTTCCCCCCGCCCCAGTTTCATTGGGTACACCTTTCTTTAGCAGCCTGTCATGTTCAGGAGTTGTCTAACTATGAAGCAGTAGGACTCATTCTCCTCTTTGTCTACATTTCTGGAGCAGCCCCCCCTGCCTTCCTTGCTTAGTGTGTTCCTCATGCTGCTTCAGCTCTGACTCACTAGCACAGTAGGGGAGATGGTGGGGTAAGCTTTCCTTTCCATCGCTTATTGTGGGTGCACTAGGTACCCCAGATGCCTGCAACGTTTTGTTCTTGTGGCTGTTCCATGGAAGTCTCTTGGGTACATTTGGCCTGGGGGATGGAAGAAGAGCTGATTTATTTCCTTCCCTAAGTGATAGGCCCTTAGATTGCCACATCCTTGCAGTGTATTTGGGGACTGGGACAATATGTTACTGATGATAAGCCCCCCAGGCCACTTGACTAGGCCTGTCCTCCCACTTAAAGCTGGGAGAGCAGCGTTCCCTGTGCCGTGTTTAATGTAAAACATATCTGTGCTGATGCAGGAGCGCCGACCCACCTGGTGCAGAGGAGCTTGTCCTGACCTGGTTTGGGAGAATTTTGTCTTGATGCTTTTCTCTTCCTCCTTGGAAAATAGCTGAAGAAATCAGGGGAGAAGCCCCTGCTGGGTGGGACTCTGATGGAAGACGCCATCCTGTCTGCTATTGCGGCCATGAACGAACCGAAGACCTGCTCCACCACAGCTCTCAAGAAGTATATCCTGGAAAACCACCCAGGGACCAACTCCAACCTCCAGGGTAAAGTACCAGTCTGTGTGGTGCTTCTCTTTTGCATGCTGAAAGAGTCCTGCAGCTTCAGATGTGTCTGCGCAGCACCTTTAAAGTATTCCATTGAGCTTGCTGGTGAGCTGACAGCTGCTCAGCTCTTTGTGCTGCAGAGATGCTCAGTGGTTTTAATTCCCATTAGCTTCTTTCAAGCCTGACAAAGGCTAGTTTGAGACGTAATGCATGTTTCTCTTGTCTGTAGCACATTCCCAGGAAAGAGGAATAGTATTCAAGTACTTTCATTGTTCTTAAATCACCAAGTTGATTTCATCTGTCTGTCTCTGTTTTGAAAGGCTACAGCTTGGCATAAATATAGTTCCCAGCTGCTTTTTAATTAGAGAAGTTGCACAGTCTAACTTTTAAAACATTCACAGGCACCCTTCTTACTGATTCGCTTGAGGTCCTTCTTTGGCTCTGATTTTTAAAAGGTCAAGCAAGTGAGGAGAGAAACAATCCTGTTGTATTGGGAAAGAGATTTGGCATGTCTTTGTTCTCAGGAATGACTCTAATGTCTGTTTTGGCTTTTGCATTAGCAGAAGCAATACTAAGAGACACTTTAAAGCAGATGTTTTAATGGTTTATGTGCATTATTTGGCCTGAGGCCCACTGCAGTTGTTTAACCAGTGCTGGAGGTCATTAGAAGCAGGATGAGCTCACAGCAGTCTCCACTAGAGTCAAACCTAGAGGTAGATGAGTTTGTTGCTGTGGTGTTGTGGTGCTGGCGCCATTCCTTAAGACATGGGCTGGAGGGAGGCTACTGATGCCACACTTCATCTGGAGCTGAAGCACAGCAGCAGCAGCACATCAGTTTGACACAGGGCTTACTGATGCGGAGAGAGCACATGTTCCCTCCCAGCAGCGTGGGCTAAAGAAGCTGCCTGGGGCCTTCTGCCAATTAGAGACTGATGTCAAGTGTGACTTCTTAATCTTGGGGTAGAGAGAAGAGTTTCCAGGCATCCTAAGCCCTTGTATGATTTATTTTCAGGAGCACTGGAATTCTCCCTGGTCCTCAGAGGCCTATGCTCAGCCAGCCTCGAGTGCTTGTCAGTCTTGCAAGTCACATAAAGAAATTTCAGCTTGCAGTCTGTTGTTTTCTTTCCCTTTCTGTTACATAAAAGGAATTTTGATGATCTCTGCTCTGTTTTAAGAGCAACCAGAGGAAGATCTGATAAGATGTAAAAGCAAAATGCTCTGCACTCCTCCTCCTTTTATGCCTCAAAACTGGACTTGACTGGAGTCAAGTGCTATTTGTCTTTAGTACAAAGAATAAAACCAGCCTTAGGTTTTGTATTGCTCCTGTTTTATGAAAGCTTGGATTTTTAAAGAGTTCTTGAACTGTGAGGATCCAAATGTTGCAACAGTAGTGACTTCATGGATAGGATCAACTCCATTAACTGTGCAGGCTCTTCCAGTGCCATTCAAAGTACAGTATTTCAGCAGAAGCAGCCTGGTGTAAGTATGGCCCTGTCCCAAAGGATTCTCTTGCTGTGAAATGTCAGTGCTTGATAAAAGCCTGTTTTAGTAGTGCGGAGTAAGCAGTTGGAGCAAATACCTTTGCATTAATTGTACCCACAGATTCAAGTGACAGTTTAGCCGCTGTGTTTCTTTGTGTTTTTCCATTTCTCAAGTGAACCTCTTTGGAAGGTGCTTGAGGGCAGCCTTGCTCTGCCCTTGGTTTGGAAGGAGCTAAATATGAAAATGGTCCCTCTAATTCAAGCTGCAAATGCTTTCAAACTAACTAAACAACTTCAGCCCTTTGCCAAAGATCCTCTGTACTTGCACAGGTTTGCTTACAATTCTTACACAGTGCGCATGGAACAGAAGACTGGAATAAAAAGTGTGCTTGTCGTATTTCTAGACCAGATAGTTTCCCTTTAAAAAGCAAAACAAAAACACAAACTGGGGAAAGATGCATCACATTTGACATTTAGGGATACAAGGAAGGTAAAACCAGGGTAAAGACTTGTTTTAAAAAGCATTTTGGAGAACAGGCTGTAGAAAGTTGAGATTTGGGTTGAATTTGGACAGCAGTAGTTCCATGCCACTACTGATTGCACTTATGAAGGAGCATCCTTTGATGGGGACATCAAAACCATGCACTGTTCCTGACTTCATCCTTTGGAGAATTTAAAGCCGCACTTGCTAAGTGCTCTGCAGGTGTCCTAGCAAAGGAGACTTCATCCTGACTCTCCAGCTCTGATTTCAGAGGGCTCTGCAGGGAGCAGTAAGGTCAGACAAGTGGATAAAGATAGTAACAACCTTCCTCTGATTTTTTTTTTTTTATCTGATTTTATTTTCACAGTGCATTTACTGAAGAGAACCCTGCAGAAATGTGAGAAGAATGGCTGGATGGAGCAAATTTCTGGAAAGGGCTTCAGTGGAACCTTTCAGCTTTGCTTCCCTTATTATCCTAGGTAAAGAGCTTGGCTGTTAAACAGTGTTCAAGACAAGCGTTGAGGAGGTTAGCCAGGTAGCATTGCGGAGGCTCATCAGCTGACCTGTTTACAGGGAAGTTTGGGGAGGGTTTTATAACTGATGAACTATAGCATTCGCAGAATCCCAGCCTGGTTTGGGTTGGAAGGGGCCTTAAAGCTCATCCAGTTCCAACCCCCTGCCACAGGCAGGGACACTTTCCCCTAGAGCAGCTTGCTCCAAGCCCCTGTGTCCAACCTGGCCTTGAACACTGCCAGGGATGGGGCAGCCACAGCTTCTCTGGGCACCCTGTGCCAGCGCCTCAGCACCCTCACAGGGAACAGCTTGTGCCTAAGAGCTCATCTCAGTCTCCCCTCTGGCAGGTTAAAGCCATTCCCCTAGGCCTGTCCCTACATATCACCCATACCCTAGATAATGCCATTACTTGGATTTCTGACTGTGAGTGAACATAAAGCTATTGCTAGCTGTTGTGGAAGCAAGGGAAGCTTTTAAGGGCAGTAAAGGTATTGGGCTAAGTCTTCTCAGATCCTCTGTTGTGGTGCTTTTATTGCAGGATGGAGGTATTTAAGTGTTGCTGTGCTAAAACGAGTTCATGTGAGCAGGTAGCATGGTGGTGGTCATGCAAGGATGCTCACAATGAGTAGGACCCAGCTGTTTCTTAGTGCGGATGTGGAGGAGAGGTGGGAGGAGGGAAGATGGCCTAGATTAGCTATTGTGAGACTAAAACGGCCTTTCTTCTGCTGGGAGCATATATTGTGCTGGGCCATGTGGAGCCCAGGGATGGTGACTTAGTGTCCCACAAAGAGCCAAATGGCAGCATAGTGATTAGAAAAGTCTCTGCCAGGGTTACCAAAGGCTTGCTGGAGTCGTATCCTTAATAGCAAGTCACACTCTGACAAGAATCCTCTTGTAGCCCAGATGTGCTCTACCCAGAGAAGCAGCAGGATGAGGACTCTGAGGAATCTGATGAGGAAGACGAGGAGGAATCTGAGGAGGAAGAAGAATCTGAAGAGGAAGAGTCTGAGGAGGAAGAGCCGCCGCCAAAGAAGAGGTATGGCAGCATGAGAGAGAAATGGGCTTGTTCAGATGATACAGGTGACTCTTGGTTTGTCTCCTGGTGTGGTTATTTATCCACAGGGCTGTTGCTCAGAGGTGTTGGAAGAAGTTTCTGATAATGCTTTGCTCCAGAGATACTGATCTCCCCTATTCCATAGGTTGAAGCTTACCTCTTTTTTCCTCCAGATGAGAGGAGAGCCTGTATTTATTCTTTGTATTACCTTTAGTCTTCTGAAGTCACTTTTTGTGCTTTACAGAAGTGTGACCTTTCACAGGGGACTTCCTGTATTTATTGTTTCCGTAGGAAATGTTTTTCCTACAGTAGTATTATTGCAGTCCTGTAGCCAGATATGAAGCCTGCCTTCCTTAGAACATGGATTTAACATAAGCGTTGTTGGTTAAGTAATACAACTCTGTTTAGAGAGGAAAGTGGTCAGGTCTCTGAACTGTTCTGACAGTTGACTTCGATTCATTGTCATTATTTGTATGTTCATATCCCTAGCGAAGGAGGTGGAAACCTCCCTGGCAGAGCACTGTGGGCATTGAGAAGTGCTGAGCGTGGCAAGATCTGCCAGAGAAGCTGTTGCTCTTTGGGATTTAGCTAATGAAATGTACTGCTGCATAAAGCAACATCCGTGGTAAAGGAAGGAGGATGCCAAGATGCAGATTGACGACGGTAGCTCTGCTCTGGGGACCATTTGTGCCTCCACTGAGCTCTTGTGCTGTCTCTCTCTCTGACAGGATGCAGAAGAGGCCACCCCCAAAATCACGGAGCAGGGCCCCTCCGATGAAGCGAAGAGAGTCCAAACCCAAACCAAGGAAAACCCCCGCCGCCAGCCGGGGCAAAGCAAAGCCCCCCCCCAAGGTTAAAACCCCTGCTAAGAAAGCCAAACCAGCAGCCCCAGCCATCAAGAAACCCTCTGGTGGCAGCTCTTCTAAGAAACCAGCAGCCAGTGGGAGGAAGGAGGTGAAACCCTCTGCCAAGGGCAAATCCACCATGAGGAAATCTCTCCGGGCAAAAAAGTAAAACCTTTGAAGTGTCAGGGAATGCCATGGTCAAATCCACAGTCTTGTTTTCTAAGTCAAACATGCGTTTGTATTTTAGTTCCGATGCTTCAACTCTTCTTTTAATGGGTTTTTTTATTTTTGTTTTCTTGAATGATGGGGGGGAAAAATGCTGCAAATTAAATCAAAGCTACCCAAGGAGTTGTTAGGGCTCAATGCTGGGCCTCTTGCCTGCCCCTCCCCTGGAACAAGTCATCTGTTGTTTCTGCAATAATGGTAGGACTTCTTCTAGGGCATATACAACCTGTACATTTTCTGGTGTTCCTCTGGGTTGGGGGCTGGGGAGGGGGGAGGGTTGGCTTTTAAACATTCTTCAAAGAAGATCTTTATATCTTTAGCCAGCAGGAGCAGGATGATTGGGGGAACGTGATTCTTAAAGAGAAGGTACAAGGGCAAAAGAGTCCTCCCTAGATCCCCTGCATTACGAGGTCCTTATTGCTTCTGTGAAGAAGCAGTGTATATACAGCACTTGCACTGAGGCCTGGAGGTGCTGCTTTCTCCTCGGCTGGTAGAGGGGCAGGCTGAGGAGGTGGCACGTTTGGATCCTTCAGACCAGCAAGGTTTGTTTGATGGTGAGTCAGATCTTCAGTAATCACCTACTGCAGCATCCACTGATCGTCTGATGCCAGAGGGGCTCCAGAAGGGGTAGTTCTCGGTAAGGCGGGTGATTTGAATTAGTGTTTCCACACCACATCTGTTACCTTAAAACCAAAACATATAAAAGTCTTCTTGAAATCCAACTTTCCAATGTTTTTAAGAGATGAAGAGCCTGAGTTTGGTCACCTCTTGTTTACCCTTTTTTAAAGAACAGTTGGAGGGCTATACAGTTGCTAATGTAGAGATGTTGATAAGTGAAGAACATGCGGTTTGCTAAAATAAAATGAAACTAGATTCCAGGCCTGCTTTGTGTGTCCTTCCTCGCCACAGCTTCCTCCTGGAATTACTATCAGCATGGATTGCTGCAGAGGCAAATCTTTGTTTCACACTTTGCGAGTGTGAAAGAGTGGGGCTGCTTTAGCCTGAGCACTGTAGCTCAACTGATGCGTGACCTTTCTCTTCCCTGGTTTCTCTGGAGGCAAAGGTGAGCAAGTAGAAAGCTCTGTTTGAACCTCTTACTGCTTCTCTTTTCCCTCTGCCCCCCATCAGTGGCCAGTGGGGACAGAAAAAGACCAGCTGAAATCATTCCCTGCTCAACAGGGCAGCACCTGCAGTCAGAGCACTCCCTACCTTGGCCTTGTGTGCTGGTGATTCCAATGTGACCTGACAGTTTTCATTCACGGTGCTTTGGGAAAGAGCTTTGCAGGTTCCATGCTGAGAGGAGCAGCAATACCTCTAAAAATCAAATGCAAAAAAAGGAGAAAACCACCTTATTGAGTTTGTTCTTTTTAGTTGCTGTCCCAGGGTGCTGCCTTGAACAACAGGTAGGTGAGAAAACCGTGTCAGAAATGGCCTCAATTGTTGCCAGCCTCGTAGCAAGGGTGCAGATGGGGGTTAAAAATCACAGTTATGGAAACTAGGAGGGTGAAAGCCCTGATCAAAGAGTGATCCACAGGCATGCAAAGCAATTAGAAGCATTAGTTAATGGCTCTTTCTAAGGGCTACTTGTACTGAAACGGAGGGTTGATACTTCAGGGAACCAAGTTTGAGGAACTGCTTCACTCATGGACAGGTATTTACAGGGACACTGAGCCCTGTCCCGGCTGTAGGGCAGTTTGTGATCTCCCTCATCCCAACATTCCCACACTGACCCCACCATGGTTAAAACAGTGGTCCGGATAACACTGATGTTCCACCCATGGCTGTGGCTCAGTTTTGCTGTGGAGCATCTTGAATTAGAGCCCTACACTGAAAACAGCCATTGGCTCCCTTGGTCACCCCCAAAACTCTTTGGTTGGGGTTTTAATTGCTAATTAAGTGGTTTCTGTGCACTGAGCCGAAACAAGAGCTGTGGCTCTGGTTGTGTTTAATCTGAAGGACCAATCCTTGTCTCCTGAGAGCAGCAAGTGGGATTGAACAGGAAAATCATCATCCCGTGGCAGCATTGCTGGTGGAGCTCTTCTCCATCTCCGCTTCCTGGCCAGCCTGGGCTCCGATATGTTATTCCTCAGCCCCATCTGTCCCCCTTGTTCCATTTTTCTGCTGTTTCTCCACGGGTTCTGCTGGGGCATCTCACAGCATCTCCAAGTAGCCGGCGCTGGCGGTAGCCCAAGGTTGGAACACTGCTCTTTGGAGCCTTTTTTCATCCTCAGGGAGTGAGAAGGGGATTTTTGGGTGCACCCTGAGGGTTTAGACCCCATCTCCTCCCCAAACTGTTGCTTTCCCTTTCCAGGATCCAAGCACATCCCTGAGGCTGAGGGGACAGCTTTTCCTTCAGGCGGCTGGAGGATTTTGGGCACCTGATGCTCTGCGTTTGCAGTGAGGTCAGAGCCATCCCTCTCTCTTCCCAGCGTAAGCAGACCGTGGTGAGCAAAACTCCCTAGGGAATTCAGAAACCGGGGTGGAAAGGGTCTGAGCATCAGGGCAGGGGGTGGCGAGCAGCGACCACGTGTGTGCGTGGCGGGGTTAGAAATCACTTCTCCGCTGGGCACGCAGGAGGAGAGGAGAGAAAACGGGAGAGAGGGAAAAGAATCCAATGCAGCCGCGTCTTCCAAAGAGCCCGAGCGCTGCTGCTGCTGCTTCCAAGAGACGGAGAGAGCCGGGGAGGTAAAATTGCAGTGATTCATCGCGGGCAGATCGGAGGCAGGAAATGGGAGTTCGCCGCCTGCCCCGTGCCCGCCGCGGGCTCGGGCTCTCCGGGGCCTGACTGGAGGCGAGGGCCTGACGCCAACGGGTCGAGCATCCCTGCGCCGCGGAGGGAGCTGCCGAGGAGCCACCGGGAAGAAGGGAAAGAACCGGCGGAGGCTGAGAGCTGGAGCGAAGGGGATTTTTCTGCCTGCGTTTCTCCGGAGCCATCCGACAGAGCCCGTGAGCAGGGAAAGGGGGCACAGGGGATGGGGGGCTCTGGGGATGCTCTGGGTCTGGGTGTCACCGCCCATCACCACCACCTCTAAATGTGAGGGTCAGCATCCCTCCCCTTGGGGACCACATCCCTCCCCTGGGGTCCTCCAGGGTGGGCTGGGGGCTCATTGAGAAATGAAGAGTGCGAAAAAGGGGGCGGGGCTTGGGGGCTGCCTGCCTGCGGATTGGCTGGGGGGAGGGGGAGAGACCCCCTAAATTGTGCCCTAAGGAGAGGGGCAAACTTGAGCTTGCAGAGGGGATGAGGGCTCCATGCGGAACCCCCCACCCCATTAGGATGCCTTTGGGCAGCCAGATTTCCCCCCTTTTCCCCTGTCTTTGCACCCAGGAGGCTGCAGTCTCAGTGACACAAGTTGTGCCTGGTCTCAGCCTGTCAGAGGGCTGCAGAGGGCAAAACCCCCTTGGGTGGATGGAGAGGGGCTGGGTGCACCCTTGGATGGGTGTCTTGGCTGAAAAAGCCCCCCTACCCCCCAAACCTGCTGTCTCCATCACTGGTGTTTTGGGGATCACCCCTGAAGGACAGCCATGGAGTCTTGGTGCTGTGTGGCCAGCGGGGAGTGGGATGGAGGGAGGGAAGAATGGGAGAGACCCCAGAATCTCTCTGGAGTTTGGGCTGTGGTGCTGCATGCACCTTGCTCAGGGTCTGGACTGTGTGCTCAGGACATGGGATCACATTGGTTTCAATTGAGACGAGGATGCAGGGACCATATGTGGCACCTTTGGGGTTGGGATCTGGGGACCATCTGCATCCTGCACAGGGCTGGGATGTGGGACCTTCATGCAGTGCTCAGGGGCAGGACATGGGACCCTCACATTGTGCTTAGGGTCAGGATGCTGGGATCCTTGATTCAGCGGGGGGACATGGGGACATTCATGTTGGGGTTGGGGTCACACTGTGCAGAACCTTACACGGCACTTGGGGTCACAGGGGGCCCTTGCATGGGGGCTGGGACGTGGGGACCCCAACATGGTGCTTGGGATGAGGACATGGGGACCCCTGCATTGGGTTTGGGGTGCAGGGATCCTCATGTTAGGGTTAGGGCCAGGATTTGAGGACCCTTTTATTGGGGTTGGTATGGAGGGACCCTTGTGTCAGGGCCAGGACTCAGGCTCACTTGTACTGAGGATTGGGGGCCACTGTATGGAGACTGCAGCATCTCCTGAGGCTCATCGGGCTGGAAACGGGGGGACAGTGGGGGCAGGTTGGGTCTGTTCCCTCCCTTCTCACAGGGATCGTGACTGGGGGCCAGATCCGAGCTCCTGCACCACCCTGGCTGGCTCCGGATAACTCGGATGCAGCACCGGAGCTGCTTAACCCCATCCTGATCCAGCCTTTGCTCCCCACACCCCACTGCCATGAAGAAGAAGGCAGCCAATGAAAGGGGGCTGGATCCTGCAGCGCCCCAGCAGCGAGCCCGGGGCATCACCAAGTCCGCAGAGGTGAGTTGCCCACAGGAGGGGGACAGGACACCCCGGGATGAAGTTTGGGAGTGGGTCCATCCCCAAACCATCACCTCAGGGTGGGCTGATTGCCCTGGGGTGAAGCGATTGCAGCAGCATGGGGGGGGGGTGTTGTTGCTGACATGGGTTGGTTTTGGTTCCCCTCAGTATGTGGGCTCCTTCGTGGTGGAGGACTTGGACCTGCAGCAGCGAGCGGGGCGGCTGGAGGAGCAGCTGCGGGCGCTGAAGGTCAGGCATCCACCACTGGGAAAACAGGGGGACCCCCCAATAGTGAGGGGACCCTGTGGTGACATAGCCCAGATCCCCCCCAACGCTGTGTCTCTCCTGGCCAGGACTGCCCCAGGAGAAGGTTGGTGGTGCTGAGGTTCAGCTTGCAGGGGGTGAAAGTCTACAGTGCTGATGGTGAGGTAGGGATGCTGAGGGGCTCAGGGGTGCTGGGGGGGTCATGGGTGCTGGGGGGGCTTGGGGGTGCCGGGGAGCCCATGGGTGCTGAGGGAGCTCAGTGATGCTGGAGATGTGCTTTGTGGGGAGGTTGCACCTCTCTGAGCATCTCTTCACTTGGGAACCTGCTTTGCAGTCACAAACAGCATCACAACCTGCAGTGCCGTAGTGCTGTCCCCAGCACCACTTGCACCCCAGGGTGCCCGGGGTGGGGGGGGGTGCTTGGTTCCAGCGATCCCTTGTCCTTGTCCTCGTCCCTGCAGACACTGCTGATGGCACATGCCCTGCGCCGGATCCTGTACAGCACGTGGCGACGCGCCGACCGCCAGTTCGCCTTCGTGGCCCGCAACCCCCGCAGCCCCGGCAGCCCCCTCTTCTGCCACCTCTTTGTGGGGCTCCCGGGTGAGGTGCGTGCGCGGACACCCCAAAATCCTGTTTCTTTTCTAAAAATTAAGGTTTAAATTTGTTTAAATTAATTAGTTTGATAATTAAATTTTTAGTATTAATTTAATTTAATTATT
>WYDI02007736.1:0-16526 GCA_009867235.2 Psittacus erithacus | reverse complement strand
GGGCGGCGGGGGGGGGGGGGGGGGGGGGGGGGGGGGGGGGGGGGGGGGCCGGCGGGGGGGGGGGGGGGGGGGGGGGGGGGGGGGGGGGGGGGGGGGGGGGGGGGGGGGGGGGGGGGGGGATGTGGCCTGTGCTGCCCCTGCGGTGCATTGAGCAAGGGGGGAGCTGCGAAGGGGATGGGGGGAGAGGAGGGGGGCGGCCTCCTGAGCTGCAGAAGGGGTTAAACGGGAGCCGGGATGTGCTGGTGGATGCTAAAGGGGCAGCCCCGGATCGGGATTGGCTGCGCCTGGGAGCGCAGAGAGAACGCGAAGGGTATGGGGGCCTCGAGGTGTGTGCCTGGTGGGGAAGGGGAGGAGGTAGGTCCTGTCCGGGTCGGGGAGAAACCGGAGGGGCTGTGGAGCATGTAGGAGCTGGGCCCCCTGTGGCAGGGCTGGCAGAGGGAGATGGAGGTGTGAAGGAAAGGAGGGATCTGGAGGCGATGCAAGGAACGAATGTCTCTTCCTAGGAGAGGAGAGGCTGATGGGTGGCAGCGGCTGAGGGGGCTGTGGGCACTCAGGGCTGGGGAGTGAGGAGGCAGCTCCTGCTCTGTAGGCGTGGAGCAAACACTGGCAGCTGAGTCTGCAGCGGGAGCTTGTCTGTAAGAAAACATGCGGTTATAAATACCTCACTTGAGGCTGTTTTGACTCATTTGAGTGTGTATTCAATTTTAGGCACTGAAACTGCTCTGTCTTATATTTTGGGTAGTGCTCAGCGTGCCAAGGTCCTGGTTGACTTGTGATGTTTGTAGAGTGGGAAGCATCATCTGATATTAGTACTGAAATGCTGTGGATACTGAGGGACGTTGCTTTGCAGCATTCTGGGTCGCTGTTTTGAATCAGCTGCCATGAAGCAGCTTTGATGTTATGAGAAGATGGCAAATCTATGGGATACGGGGAAGGATTTGTGTTCTGTGAGGTGCTTTCTGACAAAGCTTCCTTTCCACATGGAAAATACTGTTGCAACTTGACTTCAGATGCTGTTAGAACAGAGAGACTAAACTCACCCCAGGCACTAACTGCAGGCTCATGCAAGCAAGGTGAACGTACCTGGGTGTTCATTGATAGCATGGTCACTGCTGCTCTTCCAGGTGCTGTTCTCAGCCTGTCAGATGTCATTCAGTGTCCCAGGCTTATTTTTAGACGTGACGGAGTACTGAGAGGAGTTGCAAGGCTGAGAATTGTCAAATGGGTTTATTCAGGAAGCTGCTGAGTGCTGGGTTTAGGGGCAGATGTGAGTCCCTGTCCCTTGAACTGATAGAAAACATCAGCCTGGCTGCTTTGAGAGAAACATGATAACTTCCTCTCTGTTCTGTAGACAGCAGCTAAGAAGAGACTGTGAAAGTCCACAGCACGTCAGAGGTTTAGATACAGCATTAATTTATCAAGTTTTGCCTTTAGTTTTGAGCTGCCTTCAGAGACCAAAGCAGAAGGTGTATAAATAAGCTGCTAATGCTTTTTTCTGCTTTTCCCCTGAACATTCTTCAGGAAGAGGAGGCGGAATGGCAGTGAAGATGATGGTCACATTCCCCAGACAAAGCGTAGTACCAGGAATACTGTCCTTCAGGACTCTTGGGACACTGAGGTGAGAGCCTTCTCAGGCAAAGTCAGTTCCCTTTGATGCTGAAGTTAAATAACAGTTGGAATATTCTGTGAAATTGTATTTATGGAGATTGAAAACACTGTGTGTGTGTGAGCTCATGAGGCTCAACTCTGTTAACTGACTTCAGAGGTTGAAATCTGTGAAGCGTGGTCTGGAAATCAGTGTTTTCCAGGGAATCTGGTTACCTGGGGCCTGAATATTGCTGTTCCTGTATTTCAAGCATTGACTCGTTGCACCCGAGTGAAGATACAAGAAAAGCATTTGCTGCCACTTCTGGTTTTGCTCTCTGAAATGAAGTGTGATGTATCCAGCACTAGGGAGGTGGCTGGGGTGGATGACTGTATGTGGTCACTTGGCCTGGCCACCTACTCTTGCAGCTACGCAGTTATGCACAGTAATGTGATGATTTGCGATAGAAGGTCAAAAAGCATCCAAGTCATGCTGGTTGCAGTAGTTCTTATCTGATGAGTAAAAAATGCTCTGCTGGAGCTCAGCAGTTCAAGCAGGACTTGCTCGTTCACAGCTAAACCATTTAAACTCTTGGGTTTCTGCTTGTGTTTGCTGTGATCTTTGGCTGGAGGTGGGATAAATTGTCTCTTTTTTGTCTCACTGCTCTCATGTCAGGTGTTCTGGGATGGTGCATTTGCTATTTATGACATTTCTTTTTATATAAAATGCTGATTTCCAAACTGCTGCCAGATTTCCTGAGTTGGTGTCTGTATTAATCATCTGAAACTTCACTGGGTGCATTTCTCATTAGCAACATGGTTCTGTTGCAAAATGCTTATGAAGGAGAGTGTGGAGCAGAGGCTCCCTCCTGCTTTATGTTAACAAAATGAATTTCTTGCAAGGTTTTTGAAACATCCTTGTAGATTTTTGTACTGCCTTTTCACTGCAGATTGACTGTAATGAGTCATTATGAACTGTTGCACTTACACTGAACTGTTAACTATAGTATGCACAAAATAGTGTATGTGTAATGGAAATAGCTATATGCCTTTGAGTGACATATCTTTTATCATAGAAAAATGGTTTCAAATGTATATTCACATTTAAAATGACAAGAGCTCTGTATCCCACTATTCCTTTTTTTGAGGGAGACTTTTAACCCATACACCTTTACAAGTAGCTGATGGGACAGTCACTGACACGGTATGGAAAATGCTCCAAGAGCTGAGATATGCATCAGGAAAGAATTTTTTGTGCTGAAAACTGTTCCTGGATCCTGTATTGCTGTTTAGGCAGCAGTAGAACTGGCTGGGATGAGGTCGTTTTGCTTCTCGGGTATAACGGGTAGAACCATCCATAGCTGCTTTGCCATCTGACACTGACTCACTTGTCCAACAGGTTTAACACCTCTCCGTGTGTAGAGTAGTTAATGGCTTTGTGGCGGGAGGAGGAAGAATTTAGTGTGGAACAAGGGATTGGAGTAGGAGTAATGAAATTAAGACTATCAGGAAAAGCCTTTCATGGTGAGTGGCAGAAGCACTTTTGCTTGTCATATAAACACTTGGTGTTTGACTGGGCAAAGCCATTGAAATGCAGAACTGTCAACAAATAGCCTTATAGTAGCCCCGCAGGAATGGGTGACCTTAACTTTGTCCTGAACGGCTGTTTTGTTTGGGTGTCTGCAGCAAACAGCATGGGCATGGCGTGCCTGCCCCACCACCCCAAGGTCGGTGCCCAGGCTAACACCAGGCTCCTGCTTCCTGCATGCACTTGCCTTGTGGAGATCTGTTTTTAACACATTAAACCCCCATGTGCAGGCGAGGAGAAGCTCTGACTGTTGGCGCTGAACACAGGTTTCAGTGTGCCCTTTCTCCAGGGAGCAAAACTCACAATGTCGCTACTGATGAATAGAGCTTGTTTTATTTTGGCTTGTTTTCTTGCACTGTAGGATCAGCACATTGCGCATGCGCAGACATTCAAACCATGAGATTAAATCACTATTAGTTGAATGTCTCTTAAAGGACTTCCTGTGCCAAATGGAGGCATTCATGTGCTTACAGTGCACAAGTGCTTCCGATTGATGGCACTTTGAATTCTTGGCCATTTGTAATACTTTTATTTAGTTTCCTGATACTTTGCCATTAGCAAAGACAGCTCTTGGTGATTAAAAATCATCACAGTCTCTGGGATATTGAGCTAGGAGGGAAAGTGTATGTGTAGGAGCAGTTTGTAACTTCAAAGGGAAGAGCAGATAAGTGCTTTACATCTGAGGGCATACCCACACCTGCTGTTGTGAAACATGAGCTGAAGTAGCGATTCCTTTTGCCTCCCTTCCGTTGGAAATTCACTGTTTTACAGTGTGTTTTACTGAGAACATAAAGCTCAGTATGACATGAGGCAATGTGATACTGGAACTGCACTTGGATTTTGTCAGGATCTCCTCCCATTTTATTTTTACTGACAGCACTATGTGTAAGATGAAGGGAGATATTTTCTTTCATGGCAGTTCAAACGGGCTGTTGTGTGGTGTTATCCCTCAGTCCCTCCCTTTGAGCCCTGGGTCTCACGTGAGCTGGATTCAATGCAAAAGGGCATGGCTGGTTTCTCCCACTAGACTGTCCCTTCACCCAGGGGAGACGGGATCCTTCACTTTGCCTCTTTACAGGAGGGAAATTGAGGTTCTCTTCCATCTTGATCAATATTGCTCTTGGCACATTGCTGTAATGAAGTGCACCTTCTGGAACAAACCACCCCTGAGTGACAGCCACCCTGAGGATGATAGTAAACCTCTGCTCTGCAGCTCAGTCTGTGAGCTGGCACATGATGAAACACTGCACTAGAACTAGAGCAGACGTTAAACATTAGTGAGGCAGAGCCTTTGCCACCGCATTTTGCTTCCTGCTCAGCCAGTCCCGCTTACCAGGTCAGCCCTGGTGTGGTCCCTGCTGCTTGGGTATACATTCAACAAAAGCCCTTCCTTGCTGGGTGTCAGTCAGGTCAGGCAGTTGTAGTGGACCCTCTGAGGGGCTGCCAGGGGAGAAGGGAATCACCGCTGCAAAGCCCTTTGCTCTGATTTGCCCTGGGAAGGAAGGAAGTCTGCAGTGTTCTGGGTAACTCCCTTCCTGAATAACTTCTGTAAAACCTGATTTCTTATGGTTCCTCTTTGTTGTGCTGACCCATGACGGGATTCCCCAGTGCTCAGTACCACCACTGTGTTATGGGTGGAGATCGCTGACGCACAGCAGTGCCGCTGTTCCCACGTCACAGGATTTGTCTCTGCCCCTCCACAGTGTGACACGATTGAGGTCTTGAATTCTAACTGAAGCCAGATAACGCCTCTGTTAAACTCGTCTTGAGAGATCTGGAGAGCAGCAGGGTCTGAGTGACTGTTACTTAAGCTGCTGTCACAGTGAGATGCTGTGTCACAGATCACATTAGTAGATTTAACAGGACATTTGTTTGGAAGTGATTTAAAACTTCTGTAGCTACTCAGTGTGATGCTCGTGAGTCAGGTAAAGCTCAAAGATGCCCTTTTGATACTTAAAATACTTATAAACCTTCACTGGGCTTCTTTCCTTTGCCCTTTTGCTTTGTTTCATTGTGTAGATGCCTGTCATTGCTGACATGATGACTATAAGGATTCTTTTTTTGTCTAATTGTAGTCCAAATGCGTTACAGAATGTGCACCACAGCCTGGGGAAATGGTAGGTCCCTGACATGGTTTGGGCAATAAATGGGCTTCACTGTGCTAGTGAACTTTTGCATTAGAGAAATGGAAATAAAGAGGGTCTGACAAAGCAGATCTGTCAACAGCCTTAGGTGTAGGAATCACGTCCCAGGACACAATCTCGGCTTTAAAAAGATGAGAGAGGCATAAAATAATCATCACTAACTGCTCTAAAATGTTTGTTGAGATGTGAATCTTCAGCAGTCAGTAATACCTGGTTCTCATTTCGGTTTTTACCTTGATTTGCAGAAGGTGGCTGTAACGAAAAACAGTAAGGAACAGAGACTAAAAGGCAACAAAGTGTCCTGTGCGGTGGGTTTCTCTCCAAGGCTGCTGTGACTTGTCCAGCGTAACAGCATTGCATTCAGTACTGTGCTTCTATGCAGAATGGGATGGTCTAGCAAGCACCATGTCCTGCCTTCTCTCTGTCCTTCTGGTGTTCTCTCCCTCTCTAGTGTTAGCAGCGTTAGGAAGAGGAGCTGCTGCTTCCTCAAGGATGACTTCACCTGTATGTTGCTGTCTTCTCCTTGTTGGAGCAAGCCTGGGTGCCATTGTCTTGCTTGCTGCACTGCCACAGAACTGAAGCATTTTTGGTGCTTAACAAAACAAGGACATTTAGAAAGTTGCATTGTCATGATGTGGAATCAGTGCCCTGGGGTTTCCAGTGGCACTGAGATGTGGTCCACACCAAATCCTCATTCAGTGCCTTCCTAGGCCATTCTCACTGCTTGTTGACAGACATGGTGCATGCTGCTTGCACTATCTTCAGATACATCTGCAGTGAGGCCTCCTGGATGTGGTGCTGACTCTTAAATGACTGTGGACTTCTTCAAATTGGTCTTCCTCTGCTGTGGCCACCGAGCTTTGACTTCTGTGGTTTTAGTTTAATACTTAAAATATGGGGGGTTGTTTAGCTGCTGTCCCTTCTGCTGCCTGCTTTCATGAATTTACTTCTCCTGGGATGCTGTTGTAGTCATTCTCTCCTTCTTAAGCACCTAAATATTTCCAGTGTTGTCTTGAACAGCCTATCGCACAGTAATGAAACATTTCAGCTGTAACTAATGGAACCTTTCATTAGCAGCCCTTAAAACAGTGTAAGCCAAAGAGTTTTATGTCTTTGAAATGCTGAAAATGACGCTTAAGGCTCTTCCAGTCATTACCATGAAGTGTAATGCTGGCAAATGAGCCCTGTCCTCTCTGTGAGCTAAATCATGACTTCTCTTTTCTGCAAGTGGAAGTTTCTGATGCTCTTCTGCTGTTCTGTCAAGTAAATCATTATGGAAGACTACTGGGACTACACTGCTGTCCCAGTGCTTAACTGGGAAAAGTTGTGTGTATGTCAAGGTGTTCAAAGACTTAAAATGGGAACTGAGCTGCTTTTAACAACCTCTTGCTTTGGATGCTTCAGATCTCATTTTAGAAAGACTAACTTGTAGGAAAATGCTTTGCATGGTGCTTACCTAAAGTGTCTGCTAGAAGAGAAGAGCACAGCTCTCCCCTGCCCTGTCTGCCGTCACTGCCACCTGCAGCTCAGCAGCAATGTGCTTTATTTCCCAGTTCTCAGATGAACTCAGCAAACTTCACTAGTGCTAATTTGGGTCATGGGGGCAGAGCTGGTGGGTCTAATACTGAAAGATGAAATCCAGTGCACCAGAGGTCAGTGAACCTCCAGGTGAAAGTTTGCTCGTCCCTTCAGCTCTGCAGAGCTTTCCATGGGTTGGCAGTATTGGAGGCGATGAATGCCAAGAAAGCACTTGGTGGATTTATGTCACTCCATCAGGCTGAATGTAAGCCTGAAATATGAAAGGGAGGGACTTACTGTAAAGATGATTTGCTTATCTAAGGTGTCTCCTGGTATGGACAGGAGAGAGTGTGATTTTGCCATTAACCTTCTCTTTGTCTCAGTCTTCCAGCAGCGATAGTGGCAGCAGCAGCAGCAGCTGTAGTAGCAGTAGCATCAACAGCCCTGACAGAGCGTGCGGTGCAGAAACCAGCCTAAACCCTGTCATTGCGGGATCCAGCCCTGTCTCCTCTCAGTCCTTCCATGAGCAGTCTGCACTAAGCCAAGGCCCTTACTTCCACATCAACCAGATCCTGAAGGAGGCACACTTTCACAGCCTACAGAGCCGGGGACGCCTTCCCACATGATGAACCAGCAGCTCCCTGCCTTCTGTGAAGGGACAGCACTGTGTAGATTTGATATTTCAACTCAAAAGTTTGTTAAAAATGGAATTGCACAAAATGCCTGTTGCCTTTTCAGTCTATATTTGAAATAACAGGTTAACAGGGAATTGTTTACTTGTGGTTTGCTGCACTATTGCAATGCAAAAGGGGCTTTTAAGCAATTTTTATAGGATTCATTTTTGGGGTGGTTTTAAAAGTACTTGTCAAGAGGAGACTTGAGGAATCCACATTTGTGTTATAGGATTGCAAAATGTCCAGTTCCAATCGACTGCCTAATCTGTTTGTTAGCAGTTTATTGCTTTCTGTAAAGTTCTTTCAAGCGTTCATCTTCAGTTTTATAAGTCTTTTTTAATTTCAATAAACTAGTAAAAACTTTATTTGGCAACATAATTCCTTTGAGCATTGAGAATTACCGAGACAGGGAGAATAGGTGCTACCACTGGAATCCCTTAGGACTGCTCCAGTGGCAAACTTCCCACCCAGCTCAGTGCAGGGCGAGCTTTATCTGGATTGAGCTTTACTGCTGCAGTACTGAAATGTGAAACTAGAAGCAGGAAGGTTCAGGCAGCTGGAGCTACAGTGCCAGGCGCCTGCTGGGTTCATACTGGAGCACACTGGTGGTACCTGATGGCAAGAGGAGTCTGATGTTGCTCCAATGCCCGTTTCTAGCTGTGAAATGTTTTGTTTTCTGTTAGTGTGTAGGTTGTTTTGGGTTTTTTTCTTTCATTTGATTTTAAGGCTAGCAACTTCTAAGGAACAGGAGGTGAAAGAGCAGCTGCAGCCAGAGGGCACGGACACCCCTGACCTGCGCCTGGTTCATGTGGCGCACTGTGACCTGGCTAAGGACAAAATACTCCTGACAGCACCAGCAGAGGTGCCCCCGGTCCCTGCCAAGGAGGGAGAACGACCTCAGTGAAGACAGACACACAGCCAGATGTTTCAGTTTTTACTGGGTCACTTGGTCATGCCAGAAAGCCAGCCCAGCTTGAAGAGAGAAGGTGCTGCTGTGTCTTCCTCCTCGGTTACAAGCTGCCTGAACAAAGAGCCAGGCCGCGACGCCTCATCTTCTGCTCTTGTGAGTACAGGAGGTGGAACCTGTTATAGTTCATGTAACAAAAGCATCTGTAACTATTAGAGCGTACCTCTGAATTCTCCCTGCCCTCAACTACAGCCACTGCAAGGAGGTGTAGACTACAGAACAACTCTTCCCAGGCAACGGGAGCTTGAACCACAACCGAAGCGGCGCCACTCCAGGAGGTGAGTGACAGACTGTTCTGAGCAGCAGAAGCACAACATCTGGCTCTTGTTAGCAACAGGTGACTCTTTTGATGTCATTCAAAGCGGACTTTAACCTCTCCAGAACCATTTGAGCATAAAAGAAGGAGCAAGCATCTGTCAGGTGTCGACAGAAGTGTGGCTAGAACTGAACACATGTGCCACCGCAGCAGGCAAGGGGAGTGGTAGGAGCGAGCCACACACCACTGCACACTTCTACTCCAGCTGAGGTGTAAGAGGTAAAGAATACCCTTAATGTGAAGCTTTGGGCTTTCAAACAACCCTCATACTGTGTCTGTCTGGTCTCCATTACTCATGGTCTGAATAATGGAGAACAAGAGTTGCAGAGTAAACTGCATCAGCATCTCAGGTAACACTCAGCTCTGATAAAACCAGACCTTTTCTGTCCCCATTGAAGGGACATAACCACAGACGGATTATTGTGTTAATAATAGCTAAAAGAAAGAGATTACTAATTACTGCTTCCTGTAGCAGTGAGGTATTCCTTGGCTCTCAAGCCTCAGCACAGAGAACTCCATCTAAGTGGATGTTTTAAATGTAGCAACATAAAGTTGTCTACTTCTAAAACTTAGAAACAGGACAACACAAAGCCTTTGCAAGAGAAGCAAACCACTCTGCTCACACAGGCTTCAATACCCAAGCCAGGCTTCGTCAGGAGTTAGAGGTCAGCATCCCACTGGAAAGGAGTTCAGATAATTAGCTTGTATCCTTCAAGAGTTCTTGCAGCCATCTTTAAATCAATTGTCTTCTATGCAATGACCTCAAAATGCCTCATCCCTGCATTTTTATGGTGGTTATTGCTTATGTTTTACCACAGAGCAGAGGGCCCCCAAAATACAGGGGCCATCATCAGCTGGTTTGTTATGAGTCAAGGGGAAACCCATCTTGTGCTGTGTTGCTGCAATGGTTCTCTGGTTTTACCGAAAATAAAGATGAGGTTAAACATGAACTGCTTGGCTACTTTGTTCTTTCCCTGCAAGCCTTAGTGTTGGGGGTAGAATGAGTACTGCCAAAAAGTTAGTACAGCTCCATTCACTGACCTGAACTCTGTCTGTGCTCCTGGAAGCAGACTTGGTCTTCCACGAGCTCGACATACTCAGTGGCAGAAGTCCAAATCTTGGAAGAGATGGAAGAAAGAAATGTGGTCAGGCAGAGGGAAGCAGCAATTCCAGACATTCTGCTTCCCAAAAGGACACAGGAATGCCTTACCTCATCTGGCTGGATGCTAATGGCAAGATGTTGTGTTGCTCCTGGGAGCTGAGCGTGCCGCTCCTGCTCGTGTACTGGTTCTCCGTCCCGGTCAGCAAGCCGAAGAGAACCTAGGAGGCACGAAGGGGCTGTCTGCATTTGGGAGCAGCTGAGCACACCACACACTGGTGAGCACACTGCTTGGATTGGGTTTAAGTTTGAACACACTGTCTCCCTTCCCCCTCTAAGTCTGGCTTTTAATTGGCGCCGCTTTTTATCACGGTAGGTTAGTTCTAGGCCTGTTTCAGCACTACTTAACCCGATTAGCGCTGCACAGGCTCCAGTGAATCCCATTAGATAAAGTTCAGCCAACTCCTCTTATCTTCAGCTGGCATTAAATACTCTTCCCATTTCTGCCTAAGTGCCTGCAGTTATCTTTAGGCATTAAGCAGTTTATGAAGCTGCCCTTCAGGATGTGTTTTGCTTCCTGCTCCCTCCCTGTGCCTTGAACTCACAGAGGTTCGCTGAACCAGGCGATTCAGGTTGCTGTTCAAGTGTGGAGTGAAAACATCCAAGTCAAACGGATCTATGTGTCCCTCCAGGAAGTCTGTCACCTTCTCCAACCTATGAGCAGAGCAGAGGAGCCCTATCAGGGTTTACATCCCAGCACTGGTTGCCAAGGCCAACAGAGCAGTTTCACGAGGTGACAGAGCAAAAATGGGAATTACTCAGCAGAACAGCTGAAGTTTCCAGCTATTGCACAACCTACAAGGTCTGCTGTTGCAGAGGAACCTCCTCCCTGTGGTATGTCCCAGAGAGAGATCCCTCAGTTCTCAAGACTGGAGCATGCATAAGGTTTTAACTCTATAGACATGCTGTGTATGTGAGGCCGCCATCTCTGAGCGCTTGCCTGCAGAATTCCACCCCTGCTCCTATATTTTGAGGATGAGCATCCTCCTGGGACTGATAAAGCTGCTGGTTTAAACCATTTTAGGGCCCCCGAAGCTCCTTCTGGTGTCTGAACCCCAGAACTGCATTGCACCTGGAGTCGTGCTTGATCCTGCTGGGTTTTGTTTCTTCACTCTTCGCTGTCAAGATGATGCTCAGGTACCGCAGATCATAGAGTAGCTGCAGAGCTCTGTTCTGGGTCATGGGGAAGGTGCCTGCTTTCTGCAAATAGAACACTCAGGAACAGGGTTCTCCACTCACACAGGTGGTGTCAAAGGACTGCTTCAGGGAAATGCTTAGAAACACCAGCATCAAGCACCAACCAACCTAACAACCATTCTGAGCAGTCTGGTGTCTGATCCCTTTCTGCCTCATCTCTGGGGGAGGCAGGGGAAGACTGTTCTCACCATTTCCAGCTCTCACAGGCAGACACTTTCCATCCTGAGGGATCATCCTACTCACGTACCTTCTCCTGCTTCTCCTCCATAAGCTTTTCATAGGCAGCAAGCACTTGTGCCATGCAGGTCCTCAGCAACTCCTGCAGGGTGACTTTGGGAAGAGTGTGGCCACCGACCCGGTTCACCTCTTGGCACAGGCTGAAGAGGAGGCACTGCACGTACCAGGAGGGCTGTGGAAGAAAACCCTGTTATTTTAACATGGTCTGTAACCGCCGTTAGCTTTATTTTAGCAGCTTCCTACTTCTGGGTATAAACCAGGCCTAAGTCCTTCAGCTCAGTTTTACAGGATCTGGGCCAATGTTATTCATTTGATTGTACAGCAGCAACTCTCTAATTTCTTTCCTCTGTCCTTAGGAAGTATCTCAAAAGAGCAAGTAAAAGCACTGGGGAGCATTTTGCTGTGCTCATAATACCAAGCAAACTCCACAGCAGGCCAAAGTGTTGGCTCTGGAGACTTTTCTCCTCCCAGCAGACTGTTTCTGTGTGTTTACCATGAGGATGTACCTCGTACCTGCACGGGCAGCCGGATCTTGGACGTTACGGTGGCTCCAGACTCTGTCTCCTCCTGAATTTCAATTTCATCCCAGCTGGTGGCTGTGGCCAGGACAGAGCCAGCTGTGTCCAGCAGCAACGTGCGGGTAAAGCACTCGACCAGCCCCTACAGCACAAGACACAAAGCACACAGAGGACAAGCAGCATTAACAGGAGCACCAAGGGACATGCAGCCTGTTCCTCCCTGCAGAGAGGCTGATCTCTCACAGTCCCCCATGCCTTCCAGTCAGCCTTACAGAGACCGTCCTACTAGATGCCACTCCCTTTCCCCATGAGTTGACTGAGGAGCATGGAAGCAGCACAGCAAGCTCTCAGCAGCCACCTAAGGAGCAGCAGTGCTGACCAGAGGGAGCTGGGTGAGCAAAACCCATGTAGGAAGCAGCGATGAGAGGAAAAACAGGTCCTTACTTTGGTGACAGCTGAGCTCCAGATCTGGTAAGCAAACAGGCTCTGCTGCAGGAGCTCTGCCTTCACCCCCTGCCACTTGGCCTGCACGGGGCTCACTTCTTGGGCTTTCCCCTTCCCCAGCTTCTTGGTGGAGCGGGTTTCCTTCAGCACCATCTCCGAGCTGTCCGACCGGCCCAGGACACACTGCTTCAGGTGAGGGCAGAGCTCGGTCAGGGACTGGCAGAGTCTGGCCATGAAGAGGACAGCGTTGAGCCTGGCATCACTGGGAGCATCCGCCTGCCCCCCCAGCAGGCTCTGCGTGCTCTGGAGCTCTTCACGCACACAGCCCAGTACATGGTGGACACAGGCAACGCAGTGGTCACGGAGCAGCCCCTCCACCGTGCTGGCATCAGCGTAGCGGTCAAAGGCAGAGCACGGCTGCACCGCGGGAGCAGCCTCCTTGGCCGAGGAGTCCACAGGGAGGTAGGACAGGAGATCATCCAGCCTGGCCTTCAGCTTGGAGTCCAGAGCCGAGCAGAAGCTCTGCACGCACGGCGTGAGCGCCTGCGCCTTCATGGACAGGCCGCTCTTGGTGAAGTGGCCGCGGTTTGCCACGCTGACCCAAGCGGCGTCACAGGGCAGGTCATTGGAGCTCTCTGACCACAGGAACAGGGCCACGTTGTGCTCAAACTGGATGTGCTTGCTCGGGGCAGAGGTGCTGGGCTGGACTTCAAGTTCCTGCAAGGCTATGGTCAGAAGCTGTTTGGAGCTGCTTGAGATGGAGTCAAACGCTTCTTTAGTCAGTGTCTGGAACAGAAGACCAAAAGCACTTTCACGTGTGCCTCCTGCTGCTTAGAACTTAAAACACACACTAACACCAGTGGTGGACAACAGGGGAGAGCACAGAGTAAGGCTCCCCTGTGTTGCCACCTACCTCCAGCCTGTCCAGGAACAGTCGCTGCAGCAGGTCCTCCCAGAGGGAAGCAGGCTTGTCCAGGAGGCGATGGCACAGCGCATCCCAGTTCTGGCTCACGGACTCGCTCGTGAGCAGCTCCCACACAGCATCACGAATCCCTGCAAGCCCTTTCATGCTCTTCACATACACCAGCAGGTTGCTGACCCCCACCCTGATGTCCTCACTGCACCTGAAGGACACGTTTGGCTTCACTGACTTGCTCAGGCACAGCCCCAGGGAAGGCAAGAGAGAACGTGGGCTCCTTAACCTGAAGAGGCTTTGCCTGTAGAATCACTTATGGGGCTGAGGGCACCTCCTGGGGAGGCAGCTGCACCCCACATCCCAGCAACACACAGTGGGTGTGAAACTGGGAGCACAGTGCCCCAGGAACACTGGCAGCAGGGAGGGTTGTGAACCTCTGGGAACCATTATAGGGGACACATCCCATGGCCAGCAAGCACACACATGGGGGGCTGCAGCTGGGGCAGGGACCAGCTGGCTCCATCAGATGACGACACAGGACTAATGAGGCTGTTAATGAGGCTGTAAGGGACAGGCAGGGCTGTAGGTGCCTTCCCCACAGGGCAAGGCATGCTGGGGTGGAGCTGGCAGCCCTATAAACGGCGGCTGGCTGCCTCTTCCAGTCTAGGGAAGGGCAGTGAGGAGAAAGGAGGTGCTGGATCAAGAGCCAGGTAGGAGGCTTCCTTCTTATTTACTCTGTGCTTGTTTGCTGGTGGCTATAGCAGGATAAAGCAGCTCTAGACACGTAGCTTTGTGCAGCCCAGTGGTTTGTTATGTCAGTGCTACAGCCTGGCTGTTGGGATGGGGCTGTGCTGCCTCCAGCTGTTAAATTGCAGGGAAAAAGGAATGCTGGGCAAGCAGACTGGCTGGAATGAAGGAAGGATGTAAATGCGCTTGGGTTTCCTTGGTGCTGCTGCTGTGTGGTGCCTGGGAGAGCCCCGCAAGGGGGGGTGCTGCCCCACTTACATGGTGATCCACTTCTGCAGTGTCTCTCTGAGGTGGTCCTGGCTGATGGGATGTGCCAGGGTCCGCAGGGCTGGCTGGAATTCCACCACGGGCTCCGGGAGGTACCTGAACCAGCTACTCAGCTTCACCTCCTCCTCCAGAACCCCCCCTTTCCCTGCAAGCAGACAGGCAGGGCATCAACCCAGCGCAGGGGTGACCTCCTGCCTGCAAACAGAGCTGCCTGTGCCCTCACCTGCTGGGTGCTGGCCTGTAGCACTCTCCAGGGTGGAGAAGAGCAAACCACAGGGCAGGGCTGGATCCGGAGGCATCCCCTCAGGCATGGTGTAGAAGAGAGCATGGGCCTGGTACAGGGTCGTGGTTAGCAGCTCCATCAGCGAGCACACCTGAGCTTTTATACCTGCGCCTGCAGAGCAATGCCTTTCAGTGGAGCAGCCCCTCCAACAGAGGTGTGAACAGCCCTGTGGTTACAGTGAGACCTTCAGGGAAGGGCTGGAGGGCAAAAGACTCATTGCTTTACACATGAGCTGGGTTTAAGGCCCTCAGTACTGTTAATTCTCATGGCATTTTGCTGTCAGCCACATCACCACAGTACCATGCCACGGCTGCTGCCCCACCACAGCGAGCTTTACAGGACCAACCCACCCGCCCCTCGTTGGGGCAAGTGGGACAGGAGGGAAGGGGTTTACAAGGGAGGCAGCGCAGCTGTACTGACCGTGGTGGGGCTGGTTGAGGAGCTGCTGAACAGCCAGCTTCCTGGCCAGGAGGAAGTCAGTGAGGGCCTGCCGTGGGGAGCTGTCCTCCAGCAGCATGATGGCACACAGGGCTTCCGCCACCGCCTGGTCCGACACGCTCCGGCTCTTCAGCAGGGCTTTGCTCTCCTGCAGGATGGTGGCTCTGGGAAAGGAAGGGAAGGAGGCGCACAGTGAGCGTCTGGGTGCTGCAGCCAGATGTTCAGGTGTGGTTATGGTGCTGGGAGAGGTGTGAGAGCCGCAGGGTCTGGGGTCAGGGAATGGTTTGGGCTGGAAGGGACCTGAAAGCTCCTTCAGCCCCTGCCACGGGCAGGGACACCTTCCATTAGCGCAGCTTGCTCCAAGCCCCTGTGTCCCTGAGCACTGCCAGGGATGGGGCATCCCTGGGATGCGCTGCTCCAGCACCCCCCCGCCCTCCTCCCCACAGCCCACCTGAGGTGGCTGGCGGCCGCCACCTGCCGCAGCAGGATGGGGAAGCGGGCAAGGACCGGGCTGCTGCGGGCCCGGGGCGCATCGAGCTGGAGCTGGCGGCGGAGATGGGCTCCGAGCAGATGGAGCCGGGCTGCGGGCAGGTAGCGGCCGCCCTCCACTGCCCCCCACACCTTCTCGGGCACGTCCAGCAGCAGCTTCAGCTGCGCCGCCGCCCGGTAGAAGCTCTCCTGAGCCGGCGGCCGAGCCTGGAGGAGGGAGAAGAGGAGGTGAAGGGGGAGCTCCGAGCCCGCTCCGCCGCGCCTCTCGCCCCCGTCCCCTCACCGGTGCCGCGGGGCCGGGCCGGGCCGCGCCGCCTCGCTGCAGGCCCCGCACGGCGCCCAGGAGGCGCTCGGCGCTGAGGCGCATCTCGGCGATGGTGTCGGCCGCCTCGATGAGGTCGCGGTACCGCTCGCCCACCATCTGCCGCAGCTCCTCCCGCTTCTGCTCGATGTCGGCGCGGAGCCGCCGCTCCACCGCCCGCAGCTCGGCCGCTGTGTGCGCCTCGAACAACGCCTCGGCCTCCCCGCTCCGCGCCGCCATGGCTGCGCCGCCCGGAACCGCGCCGCCGCTGACGTGGGCGCCGCCATCTTGGGGACGGGCAAGGGGAGGGCGGCGGGGCGGGGCGCCGCCATGTTTGTGCAGGGCAGAGCCGCGCTGTTGCCATGGCGAGGCGGGGATGGAGGAAGCGCGGGTTTAATCGGGATTTATTGATCATTTATTTATGCATTTATCGCCCGTTTCCCGGGAACGGGCCGGGCCTTGCGCATCCCCGCTCCCGCCGGTGCCTCTGCGCCCGCAGCGGCCCAGCAGCGCTAGAGGGAGACAGCGGGACAGCCGAGGGGCCGGACCGGGCACCGCGTCCCCGCCCGGCGGGACCTGGTTATTGTCTGTGCGTAACAGAGCCGCAGGGTGGGTTGTGTTGAAGGGACCTCAAACCTCCTCTAGCTCCAGCCCCTGCCCCAGGCAGGGACACCTTCCACTAGAGCAGCTTGCTCCGAGCCCCTGTGTCCAACCTGGCCTTGAACACTGCCAGGGATGG
>WYDI02007735.1:0-10317 GCA_009867235.2 Psittacus erithacus | reverse complement strand
GTATTCTTTTGATTCTCTTCCCCATCTCTCCGGGACCGAGGGAGGAGGTGGGGGGGCAGTGAGTGGGCTGCGTGGCACCACTTAAACCATGACACAAGGACATATAGATAATTACCAAATATTCCAGATTTCCTCACATGTCCCTAATGGTATGTGTACATGGTGGTGGTGGAAGTTTAATAACAGATCTTGAAAACAAAACAAAGGCCCCAAAAAATAACCTTCGCAGTCCTACTTTCTCTTTCATTTGGTATCTCAGTAGTTTTCTCAAATGTTTCTCATTCCATTTTATTTCATCACCAAGAAAAAAAGATGATGAATATGATCTGAGTAATACATTGGAACTTCTAAGTACAGAACAGTACATGAGAAAAACCTTCTCTTTCATCCTAAGAGAAACATATATCTTGTCTTCTCTCTGTGTAATAATTCTGCACTTGGGTCCCAACAACTCCATGCAATGTTATAGGATTGGAGAAGAGTGACTGGAAAGCTGCCTGGTGGAAAAGGAGGTGTTGGTTGACAGCTGGCTGAATGTGTGCCCAGGCTGGCCAAGAAGGCTGGTAGTATCCTGGCTTGTATCAGAAATAGTGTGGCCAGCAGGACCAAGGAAGTTATCATCCCCCTGTACTTTTCACTGGTGAAGTCGCACCTCAAATAATGGTTTCAGCTTTGGGCCCATCGCTGCAAGAAAGACATTGAGGTGCTGGAGCATGTCCAAGGAAGGGCAGCAAAGCTGGTGGAGGATCTGTAGCACAAGTCCTGTGAGGAGCAGCTAAGGGAACTGGGGTTGTTTAGCCTGGAGAAAAGGAGGCTCAGGGGGGACCTTATGTCTCTATACAACTACCTGAAAGGAGGTTGTAGCAAAGTAGGGGTCTGTCTCTTTTCCCAAGTAACAAGCCATGGAACAAGAGGAAACTATCTCAAGTTTCACCAGGGGAGGTTTAGATTGAATATGAGGAAAAATTTCTTAACTGAAAGCGTGTTCAATCATTGGAACAGGCTGCCCAGGGAAGTGGTGAAATCACCTTCCATGGAAGTATTTAAAAGGTATGTAGATGTGACACTTAGAGACATGGTTTAGTAGCGGACTTGGCAATGCTAATGGTCTGACTCCATTATCTTAAAAGTATTTTCCAGCCCAAACAATTCTATGACTTTGTGATTTGAGGACTTTTTGCATTCAGATTTATCAGAAGTTCGAAGGATGTTTATGTAATCCTCATTTTCCAGGTGAAAAATTGCGACAGAGGCATTAATTAAATGATACAATGTTTCCATTGTATTTTTATCGTCTCTTTTCACATTACTCATTTGTCTTATTTCTTTTTGTAAACTAATATCTTTTTTAATACAATCTCCCAAATGAAAGGGTTTAACTGTGGGCCAGAGTGTTGCACAAACAATATTTCATTTACTGAGAGGTTCAGTATATTTTAGGCCTTTAGTGACATCTGTAGACGTCATCTTGGTCCCCTTTTGTTGTCTTCCTGCATTTTATACCACTAAGATGACATGGAATCTATCACCCTGCTATCCTGATGACAAAGCAGTTCATCTGAAGTGCTCAGAATAATCTTTGTAAACTATTTAAACTAATCTGGCTGATTTTTCCTGACATGAATTATGGATCACTCACTATGCATCTGGAAAATGCATTGTCATACGCCTACTTGTCCCAATAGCTCTGTGGCATCAAAACACTGATGATTAAAGATTTATGATTAAAATTTAAGATTTCTGGTTTTGGAGGACAGTGTGTGTTTACTTTGCTCGTACTTCTACATTTTGTCCTGTTAAAATAATTCAGTCAGCAGAAAGTGAGAGAGCTGTCTTGTTTCTGTTAATCATTCTCACAGGGTCAGGGTCAGCAAGACTTTTCCACAAGAAAAAGATGCCTAGAAGATGCTTCTTTAGTGCAGAGTACTATTGTATCAATCCCGCCTACAGCCTGAGTATAACCAACCTACATATCCTGAAAGTTTTCTGAGGGACTGATTGCAGAAAATAGTGCTCAAGAGCAGTGTTTGGGAAGCTGTATGCATCTCACATGAAAAAAAATATAATAGGAGTAGCAGTGGTAAGTCATAACTTCTGGAGAAGCACAGAGTTCTCTGGAGATCCAAGCATTGATAAAGAAATTGAGGCAGCTGTTTTTAGCAAGCGTATCATCCTTCTGTGGAAGGATGTTGTCTGCATTCTTTATAAATAGATAATGATTAACAAATAATTTGCACTATGAAAAATACTTACTTTTCTATTTCTATTTTTTAACACAAATGTACATTTTAAAAATATCTTCCCACTAGTCTGGCAAGAAGACAGCAATATGTTACACTGCCACCAGAGTACCTTCCTTCAAGTGTCTGTATTCTTGGGAATAAAACTGCTTAATCTGATAAAACATTATAATATGGTAAAAGTCACCTAACATGATAATACAGTAAAGTTTTTGCGCTTTAAAATGTTAGCATGGTGGCTTGTTCGAACAATTCTTAATTAAGGAAGAATTCAGGTTTTGCTTTCATGAAAGACAATCACTTATAAGCTAGAGAGAAAGTACTATCACTGTCTCAAAACATTACGTATGTGATTGACATAAGGCCTCACTGAAATAAAGAGATTATTTTACTAGTATTAAGTCCATTCTAGTGCCTATTAGCAAACTGGATTTTTCATTTTTCTTGTAACTCAATTAGTTGATCACTTGCAAATCTTTATTGCACAGCTAATTTTGCTCTTCCCATTTAGTCTTTTCATATACTGGGAGATGTTACAACATTTACAAGAATTTAAAGCAAATTGTGGACATGGCGCTACTTAACATTAGTTGTCAAATATTTCTTCACAACTTTGAATCAAAACAGTAAAGAACCTGTCCAAAGGGACACTTACTGTGTCACTTAACCGAATATTTTCAGTATAGGTTTGCAAGAAAAAACCCTGTGCTTTCTCTACAACTTGGACCACATATCAAAAAAAAAAAAAAAAAAAAAAAAAAAGAAAGAGATTTTCATTCTCTGAATACTACAACTATTAATAACCATTTTGGAAATGCAGCCATTGTGTGTGGCACTGAAAATGATACTGGATTTATACAGTTACCTACTTCTATAAGACAGTGATGTAGACCTGACTACCCTACCATGAACATTTTTCATCAGCAAATTCAACAGGAAAATTCACAGCATTTTTTTGCGGCTGCAAGAGTTCAGGCTTTCATGGACCTGTTATGGAAGTCTGTTAACAAATGGTACACATGAACAATGACAACAAGGGAACAAAGAATGTCAAGCATGTTACACAGTTCAGGTAATACTTAAATATGCAAACTTACTTAATTGGAAGAAATTAATTTTGTATTTTAGGAATTAGGTTCAAGTGTCTGATATAATTTTCATGGGTTTTACTAAGAATTCCAATTCCTTTTTGACATGCTAAAACTGCCTGATACATATTCTTACTGAATCAGGAAGAAATAACACCACCTTCTTATAAAGTAGTGTAAAAAATTTTTAACTTCAAAAATCAGCAACCTGGAATAGTCTGTGATCTGAGCCAAAACAGATATTGATGGATGGATTTCCCCAGAGATTATACAATTTTCCATTATGTCCTGCTTGGTCATCTTACATCAAAGCACAGATGAACTACATACACCTATCCATCAGCACAGAAAACTATTATAAAGACCTACACGTGCAGCTGTTTCTTAGCTACCTATTTCCTTTAGCATTGCTTAGCAGAGAAAGGTTTGGCTTGTTCCAGCCAGTTGTTGACAAAGAGAAAGAAAGTACTACCTGAAAACTAGCATGCAAGAAAACTCAAAACTAAATGTGCAAACTTTTACATTTATTTACATGCTCAAACCTATTTTCTTTTGGTTTTCAGTAACACTTAAGTTTGAATAATCTGGTTGCGTACAGTATATTTTCTCAATGATCAGTCTGGTGTTTGTCTTTTTTTTCCTTAAAAATGAGGTCATGATCATAGTGAGCATCTATCATAAATTGCTGTATTCTATTGATTGTTACTACATCAGGTAGAGAGGCTGTTGTGTGAGGGAACATGGCATCTGTGATATTTTAAAGTTATATCAAGGACACCTCAGCACAGGCAAACTTTTTTTTTTTTTTTAACGCAAGTCTAAATCCAACATATTTAACATTAATTAAAATGGAACAAAATCAGATGCTTTCTTCCCCATACCTACCAAGATGTATATTTGTTAATAATTTTTGCTCTCATCTGCAATAAAGAGTCACCTTTACTGTGTTGGAAGGGCATTATGAAGTTTTAGATACTGCTACCTTTTTTCTACTTACAGTCAGTTAAAATGAAAAGTGTTTTGTGGGATTTATTGCTGTTTTAATACACACGGGAACTTCTGGAACTGAACTTACATGAATACTTAGAATGAAAAACAGAAGAAGAGCATCACAAAACTTAAGGCAGAGAAATCCCACTTCCACTATACTTCTTACTTTTCATGACATCTGGATGATCTGTCTGTGGGGCAGGTCATACAGTACTAAGCATGTAAGTAACTGTCCTGGGTTCAGCAGTAGCAGTCATTTTTCTCCTTCTTAGTAGCTGGTGCAGTGCTGTGTTTTTGACTTTCAGCCTGGGAACAGCATTGATAGCAAACAGATGTTTTTAGTTGTTGATCAGTAATGTTTACTCTGACCAAGGACTTTCTGAGTCTTATGATTTGCCTGGGAGGAGGGGAAGCCAGGAGGAAAAAGAGACGGGACACCCGACCCAAACTGACCAAAGAAGTATTCCATACCACAGCATGTCATGCCCAGGACGTAACTGGGAGTCACCTGAAAGGGTTAGATCACTGATCAGTGGGGCTGGGTATCAGTCGACGGGTGGTGAGCTGTTGCATTCTCTTCCCTTGTTATTTCCCTTCTCATTATTATTATAGAAAAGAGTCAGGCGCCAAGCAGCAGGAGGAGGCGGTGACCAAGAACAGGCTGAGCGCAGCCCCGTGGCGGCCTAGAGCCCAGCCTAGCAGTGGCCAAGAGCATCCCCCGGCAGCCGCCTGCTGAGGCTAGTGAGCCCGAGCCCCAGGAGGATGCAGGAGACCATGAAGCACTTCCCAGCAAGGCAGAGGAGGAAGGTCTGGACTCAAAAAGCAAGAAGCTGGTGGTGCGAGCAAGCACAGCAGCTACACCAGCCCCAGTGACAAGCACAGCAGCATCATTTGAGAGTTCTGAAGGTTTTGAATGGCCTTTGGGTACCCTTGAGACCTGCCTGCTGATTGTGTCAGCATGGTGGCACACATACAGGGTGTGTTCTACCCACAACCATTTTGTCTGGTCTCGAGAGTTGAGCAGAGTCAGGTCTGGGTCTTGTCTGGGGTTGGACAATGTTACAGGAGCAAGAGATTTTCACCAAGGCTGGACAGTCATGAGTGGCAGGGTGTGTGGGACAGTATGAGCAAGTATCTAGTCCACTGGGCCCCTCCAGTGCTTTGGAAGCATCAGAGATGAAAGGCAGCTGTATGGAGTCCCCAATGACAAGTTACAGAAACTGCTGAAGGGGAGAGTGAATTATTTTGAGCCTGGTGGGCTCATGACACTTGAGGCCCTCAGGGCAGAGATGCAACATACAGATGGACTCATGATCGAGGGGTGGACTTAGCAATGGACACTATTGCCCAGGATATTCACGAGTGTAAACACTACACAAAGCCTCTCCAGCTGTGAAAGACTGTTATAAGAGATGGAGCCTGACTGACATCATGGACTGGATGGACTTTGCAACTTTATAGGGATTGGTCCATGCACTAAGGAATGATATCTCTCTCTCTCTCTCGCTGTATGTGGTTGCATATATATATATATGAGATAAGAGTGATGGTATACTGAAAATGTGGGAAATGTGGGATCTGAGCATGATGTGAATGGTATGGAATAAGGAGTGGATTCTGTCCTGGACTCATCAGTAGCAGTCATTTTTCTCCTTCTTGGTAGCTGGTGCAGCACTGTGTTTTTGACTTTCAGCCTAGGAACAGCACTGAGAACACTGTTGGTTTTAGTTACTGCTCAAATGTTTAGTCTGACCAAGGATTTTCTGAGCCTCATGCTCTGCCAGGGAGGAAGGGAAGCCGTGAGGAAGCAGAGACAGGACACCTGGCCCAAACTGACCAAAAAAGTTTTCCATACCACAGCACGTCATGCTCAGGATGTAACTGGGAGACACCCGAAAGGGCTAGATCACTGCTCAGTGGGGCTGGGTATTGGTTGGTGGGTGGTGAGCAGTTGTATTCTCTTCTCTTGCTGTTTCTCTTCTCATTATTATTATTGGTGGTAGCAGCAGTGGTTTGTGTTATACCTTAGTTACTGGATTGTTCTTATCTCTACCCGTGGGAGTTACATTCTTTTGATTCTTCTCCTCATCCTTTGGGAGTGGGATGGAAGGAAGGAGGGGTAGTGAGCACGCAAGCTGAATTACGACTGAGCTTAAACCACAACAGTAATGGATGTTATTTCATCATTTTCTATTCTTACTATAGGAAAAGTATTGAGAGCAAATAATGATATTGGAAAAGGGATCTCTACAGTCTTATTTCCCTCTAATTTTTCTTCTGTTACCACCTCTCTCATCACTGTTTCCTATTAATATTCTCTCTCTTTCCTGCTTTGTTCTCATTCCCTGTTTGTTGACCCCTAATGTACTTTGATCCACTGTGCTGTTGTAAAACTTCAAAATATTTGCAAAAACCAGTTGAAAGAAAAACAGATGTTCAAAACCTTGCTCATAAACAAACAAATTAAGACAGTGTTCAAGGTTGTTTCTCTAAAGGATTTTCCTTTGAGGCATTTTCTATGGTTTGTAAACACCAGATCAATTATGAGGGTGAAGTATCACAAACTCTGATGCAAGCATTCGCTAAAGTCACAGTATATTCATCCAGACAAAATTCATCAAAATGTTTTCTTTGATGAAAACCCTGGAGAAACATCTTGAAAATATCAAATGTGCAAGAAAATAACACTGAGCACCCAAATATGTAAAAAGATTGTGGTAGAAATGCTAATTATGAGAAATTATAGAATGCTTGTTTCAGTATCCTAGCCAAACTCCAATTTGAGTTTGATGCCAGCTAAATCCATTGGTCGCACAAACGAAAAACATGGCAATTAAAATCTGTTTAGAACTACAGAAAGTATAAAGTTGATTTTGCAAGAAACTTGAAAGAAAGTGTAAACAGATTCTTTTTTTCCCTCTACTTTCAAACTGAGCACTGACTTAGTTTTATATTACTGATAATAAGCCTCAGTCTTTGACAGTGGAAAATGACAGATGCTTTAGAAGATGAAACATAGCCCTTCAGCCCAATGTAAACCAACACAAAACACAAGTGGAAGAAGTGACAACCCGAGTTCTTTCATTGTAGGGGCCTATCTTATAGCTGTGTAACTGCCTGGTCCAACTTAGCTCTTCTTAAATTACATATGACCTCTTTATTTGGAAGGACACTTGTTACATAAATAGAAAATGACAGCTGAGCTGAGAATTAGAGATTTAGTACCTAAAGATTATAACTTGGCTGAAACTGAAGTCATATACCCCTGGATTGTTTTGGGTTTTTTTATATTTCTATTTCTCAGTATTTTTTTTCCCCTATTCCTTACAGAGCTAACAGAATTCACAACTCAAACCCCCAAGAAGGAGCTAAGAAGAAATCACACACTAATTTAGTAAATCTCCTTGACACTGTATCCACCTTCTTTCTCAGTCTGCTTTAAAACCTGATACTAACTCCACTTCATCCTCTTTTTCCTTTGTCCTCTGTTTGAAGGAGGGAGATAACCATGTCTCCAAATTCTTCGATGTGTTCCATTAAGTGATTTTACTTAAAAAGTAATGAAAGTATTGGGAATCTCTGCAGGCAGTTCCAACTAGAGCTCCCCATATAGCACAAACGAGTGAAGACAACACAGCAAAGTAACTGCAGACTAAGGGAAAGCCTAATTAACAGAACCAGCCATGACTACAGCTTAATTTTCATAAGCTTTCCTTTTACTCCCTCCCCAATAACACTGCTAGCTTACATGTATGGTGATTTTGTCCTAGTAGCACCCGAATTCCGTGCAGCCACAGCTGCACAGTAAACTTTCATCATCTTACAAATCTACTTTGCCATGGGAACTTTCAAGAGTTGTATTGACCTGCCGAATCTGGTGATGGGAACACATGCCTGTGGTACACAAGCGGACACTGCAATTGAAACAAATGGCTATGATGTCGTGCCCTGAAAGAATGACTAAATAATATCTAGCCTACAGTAAGCAGTTAGGTGTTAGTTGCCTTATCCCTTAGAGCAGTCTTCCCCAAAATCACTGCAACAATTTCACTCTCTCTATGAAACCCATGTTAAATGCTATACACACACACATAGGTACATAAAGCTTACAGAAAAATAGTTCGATAGCAGATATTTAGTGAGGAGAGCTCAGAACCATGAATCACTATAAATGAGAAGGAATTGGAGGAGGAGGAGGAAAAAAAAGGAAGTTTCATCTTTACTGCCCTTCTTTTTCCAGCTTTAGACATACATTTTCACAGTTAAAAAGTTTCAGTGGACTATTTCAGCAAAATTAGGTTCTTAGAGAAATTAGAAAAAAAAACAGGCATGTGGGTAGGAATCAATCTTTTATGGATTGTGACAGAGGATCTTGCCTACCTACTTTCCCTCTGTTGTTCAATAATTAAATAGTCATAATAAAAAATTGCAAGTGCATCTACAGCTGGGAGTCATGGGGTGGAAGATGGGCATTTTCTGCTGTAAATCCCGTTGACCAGTTTCCCTGTATGTGTAAATCTAACATGCTTAGTGTGGGTAGGCACAAAAAAATTTCATGAGCTACTTCTTTTTACTTGAGCTCATCTGGTCTCTAGGTAAATAAAGTTCCTTAAGTTTTGCAGTCTGTGGAGGGAGGCTGCTTTAAAATGGGCGCTGTAGATATTGTTAGGTTGAACAGTGAGTCGTTTAAAGTTGGTAGAAGGAAAACTGTAAGCATAAAGCTGTATCGGCTTGCCTGATGGAGATTTTCTCTGAGTCTTAAGCAACTCTACCGGGGATTTGGAAGCCTCTCCTGTAGTGGCTCTTTCAAAAAATTGTGGAAGGTTGTTTTCTAGGAAAATGCAGTTATGGGAAGAAGCTATTATTTTTGTGCTTAGTAGTCAGGATCCTCAAGTAGACATCTGATTTCTCTCTTTAAATGAAGCAGTTCAAATCTCTGAAGAAAAATCTGCAACTCACTGCCAGACTAGGTTTCTTAAGTCTTACACTTTTCTGTCAGATCAAGATTCTCTAAACATTTACATGAAAAATTCCTAGTTCCTATATTCTGGGTTAGTCGCAAATCAGTAAAAGAGCTATCCAGTCCCATCTGTATTAATCAGACAAACCTGTTTCCTGAGAGCTTGAAAGGAAGTCATGACGTTACATAGTCTGGCTGAAAGCAACTCTGAAAAGAATTGTGTAATTGTATTTTGGACCCAAGTGCCTCAGCTCTACCCAAGACTCTTTTTACTTTCATGTTGCTTAGTAAACATCAAGTGCTCAAGTCCAATTTTTCTTCATCGTGTTCTGAGACTTCATTACATTGCAATTCTGTCTTGTAGTCAGAGCACCTGAACTCACATGAATGTTGCCAGATAATTCTTAAAAGGAAATTTCAAGTAGAAAAAATGCTTACCTGCAGGATGGACAGGATGTATTTTATTCTTACGTTCTCTGCACTGAGAATGTTAAAAATACACTTAGTTTCATTTGTTTTTCTCAAAAAATGTTCATGCAATCTGCTTTCCTCAAACAGTAGTCCTATTTCAAGCCTAATATTAAAATGGGAAAACACATCTCCTTTCCTCTGTTCTGTTGAGTACATTTAGCACTCCATAATAATACCTTTTTTTTTTTCCTTTAAATAAAATTAATATTTTACCACACAGGATGTTTTACAAATGTTACTAACATTGTAAGAGTGACTTGTGTTCCTAAGGCACCTAAGATTATAATTATGGGCAAAATTATTAGAATTTTATGAAGTTTTGCTTATTCTGAATGTTTGTGTTACTTACCTTTATTTAGCCTATACATGCCTGTCACAAACACAATGAAATGAACTTAAAACCCAGAGCATGGTCTCTGTTTTTCAGAAGGATCATAAACCAAGGTACTGCCAAAGTAATCTTCTATTATTTTTAAGAATGTTTTTTACTCTTGTTATAAACGGATGACTGAGACCAATTTAAAAACAAAAACTATTTTAATTAGGCTGAGAAGCAATAAGCAAAACC
>WYDI02007734.1:0-19916 GCA_009867235.2 Psittacus erithacus | reverse complement strand
TACTGGACTGTTCTTATCTCAACCCGTGGGAGTTACATTCTTTCGATTCTCCTCTGCATTCCTCCGGGAGTGGGGCGGGGGGGGGGGAGGCGGATGGAACAAGCAGGTTACATGCCCTTCTAATTTACGACTAAGCTTAGACCATGACAATAACATGCTGGAAATGTCACTGGAGACCTCCCAGTCTATTAAAAGACTTTAAAAAGACTTTCCTTGAAATATGTGGATTTGTACCTCTTATTATGCCTAAATCAAATTTTATTATAATACATAAGATATTATATAAATATGTATAAATATATATATATACACACAGAAATATCAAGATGCCAGCACTATTTTATTTCTTTGTGCTTCTTATCCCTTTGTGCTAGTACTTTACATTCCCCTGAACTCTAAAAATACAATTTTTAAAGAAGTGGGGCTTGAAGGACAGTCTTATTCCTAGAATCATATCATAGAATTCTAGAATGGTTTGGGTTGCAAGGGACCTTAAAGATCACCTAGTTCCAACTCCCCTGACATAGGCAGGGACACCTTCTGCTTCCTGTCCCTACCCGCTCTTGTAAAAAGTCCCTCTGCAGCTTTCTTGTAGGCCCCTTTTATGTAGTGGAAGAGGTCTGTGGTCCTTGCCTTTATCTTTGGAAGTATATGCTTGTATGCAAACAGTTATTGATGACAGCCAGCTTGTGCTTCTATTATATTGTGAAAAGACTCTTGGTTCCAGACTAGAAAGAGGGTTGTGGGGTTATATAACTTACCTTTTATTCTTAGTATCTTTTTTTGTGTGGAATACCAAAGAGAAAACATTTCTTTAGGAATCAAAGCATTAAAAATTTTTTTCAGAGGTTTTTTTAGAGCATCCAAGATCCCTAGTGAACATTTTGAGTATGGTATACAGATGTGGTTTGTTAGTGAAGATGAATTTTCCCCTTCTATGCAGATGACAAATGCAAAGGTGTTCCTGAGCTCAGCCAGCATAAAGATTGCTCCGTATCATGTTGGCTAACCCATACCATGAAAAGCATTGATTTTATCATTAGAAGCTGTATACAGACATTTGCTCTCTTGAGTATAGGGATGCAGGGAGCATGAATTTTTTCTTTACATTATCTCTTTTTGTACCGAGGACCTCTTCATGTGTCTAGAAGTCTTGCAGGAACAGGCATGGAGAGTACAGCTGTAGAGAGCTCTACCACAGGTTTTTTTGAATGCTGCTGCTTCTTGAAGCTTCTGAAAGAGCCTTCTTTTAAAACCTGCTGAAGGAATAGAATAAAAGAAAATTTAAACCCAAATATAACCATTGAAATGCTATCCAGCCTGAATAATTTACTGAGGATTATCTTTTGTGTTTTCTTCAAAGCACGGTTTTTGCACAAAATGCATCTTCAACTAATTTGTAATGTAGCCTCAAAGAAGTTGTCGCTAATGTAGAGTTCTCTAGAAGCTGTCCTGGTAACCATTGATTGTGAGCAATTAGAGACAAAACAATATATTTATTTTCATCAGATAATTAAAGAAAAATGTTGCTATGTAAAATTAAAAAGTATTATCTGGGCAGACCATTCCTAGAGTAAGACTTTACATTTTTCTCCTTGCGCTACCCATCAAAGCAGTATTTCCGAGTTCTCTGGCTGCCCCTGAAGATAAATACGTTGTCTTCACACAGCACAGCACTGGCAGAAGCTAGTAGATACTTCAGAAATGTTCCTGGATATTAACATTCAGATTGTCTTGGTTCTAATGTGTCGAATTCATGCAAGTATAAGTAATATGATGTGGTGTTATCAAAAGTAGCAGATGTTAAGTAATGAACAAATTTCTGTGGTTGGAACAGGGCGAAGCAGAAAGCGAGACAAATGCCAGAATACTGAAGTTTATCCTCAAGTTGAAACAGAGCTGTGCCCCTGCGAGGTGTTTACCTTCCAGCCCCATGGAAATTGGTCTGACTGCATTATCGGAGGAGGTATCTCTGAGCCACAGTTTCGAACACAATCCCACAAAGACACAAAAGAGTGTGGCAAGGGTGTACGGCTGCGGGCTATTGCCTGTTACGATAAGATTGGCAGACTGGTGGAACCATCTCGATGTAGCAGTTCAGGTAAGGAAATCTAAAAAAGTGTACAACGCATGTAAATAATCATGATGCTGAACTTGGTTATCCACTCAATGGTTCATTTTAGAGCCAGCCTGTGGTGAAATAGCTTTCACAAAGTTGCCATAAGTGTTGAACATTGTTCTAATATCTTTTTATTGCTCTTAATACTGAGGTTTTTCTCAGTATAAGATGTGCTGGCATTTCTACAGTGGAAATGAAGTAGAAGAGAGCTACACTATCAGAATACCAGAGGCATTTCTTTTCTTTGTCTGAAAATACGATAAAAGTATAGGCTTAGAAGCTATATCTGTTTGAAGATATCACCTACTTGTTCAGATATTTTTATACCTTTTCACTAAATTTGCAGGTTTGCATGGTTTTTTTCAATGAAGGAATCGGGAATTTTCTTGAGATAATATTTAATTACAATACCCTTATGGCATCACCTGCTGTCTCTCATGCCAAGTGCATGACTTCAGCAGCCAGTGGTCTTCTCCTTGCAATTTTGTGCCAGTCTCGTCTCAAGCTTAAGTTGATTCACAGCTTATATTTCAGTGTCACTGCTTGCTGGGGGTCTGGGATGGGGTTCTGTCCGCTTATATTTCACACATAATAAAGTGAAGTATATACAAGATATAATCAAGTAGCCTATGTCAAGCAGAAAGAGGGCAGAATTAGAAGTAGAGCAAGCAGGAAATGTCATTCCATCTGGATATTTTCTCCTAGCTTCCATGGTCTGTCCCACACAACATCCTTTTCTCTAAACTGGGGAGACATAACTTTGATGGAAGGACTGCTCGGTGGATAAAGAGTTGGCTAGATGGCTGCACTTGAGAGTTGCCCAAGCAGAGACTGGTAACCAGTGATGTACCTCAGGGGTCAGTGTTGGGACCAACTCTGTTCAGTGTCTTTGTCAGTGACATGGGCAGTGGGATTGATGTGCCCTCAGTGGGTTTGCTGATGACACTAAGCTGTGTGGTTCAGTTGATACACTGGAGGGAGGAGATGGGATGCAGAGGGACCTTGACACACTTGAGAGGTGGGCCAGTGCCAGCCTTATGAAGTTCAACCGAGACAAGTGCAAGGTCCTACACCTGGGTTGGAGCAATCCCAGGCACAGCTACAGGTTGGGCAGAGAAGAGATTCAGAGCAGCCCTGTGGAGAAGGACTTGGGGGGTGTTGGTCGATGAGAAAATGAACATGAGCCAGCTTCAGTGTGTGCTCACAGCCCAGAAAGCCAGCCATATCCTGGGCTGCATCAAAAGAAACATGACCAGCAGGTTGAAGGAGGTGATCCTGTCCCTCTGCTCTGCTCTCGTGAGACCTCACTTGGAGCATTGTGTACAGTTCTGGTGTCCTCAACATAAGAAGGACATGAAACTGTTGGACCAAGTCCAGAGTGGGACCACAGGGATGGTAAGGAGGCTGGAGCACCTCCTGTATGAAGACAGGCTGAGCAAGTTGGGGCTGTTCAGTCTGGAGAAGAGAAGGGTGTGTGGATATCTCATAGCAGCCTTCCAGTATCTGAAGGAGGCCTACAGGGATGCCGGAGAGGGGCTCTTTATCAGGGACTGTAGCGATAGGACAAAGGGTAATGGGTTTAAACTTAAACAGGGGAAGTTCATGTTAGACATAAGGGAGAAGTTCTTTACTGTGAGGGTGGTGAGGCACTGGAACAGGTTGCCCAAGGAAGTTGTGTATTTTCCATCCCTGGCAGTGTTCTAGTCCAGGCCAGGTTGGACAGAGCCTTGGGTGACATGGTGTGGAGTGAGGCATCCCTGCCCGTGGCAGGGGGATTGGAACTAGGTGAATTTAAGGTCCTTTCCAGCCCTAACTATTCTATGATTCTGTGAATCACAGTTTGTTGCTATCATTACACTAAATCAATTTACACAAAAAAGCCCTTCTCTTAAGGGCAAATTCTGTACCTAACCTGCTCCCAAACCACTTACACTCTCTGGCTTACAGTCAAAAAGCTTAGGATACTGCACAGTGTGATGTAGTAGGTTGGAAGACTGCTATATGATGGGAGAGGGAGAAATGATGTCTCAGGAGGAGTTAAGTAATACAGTCAGAACTGTTAATGCTTCCAAATACATAAGGGAGAAGAGAAAGAAGTGGAGGTGCTCTGTGGAGGGTCTTCAGGATGAGGCTCAGCAGCTTGAGCTGCATGTAATAAAAGGAAAAAAAACCCACTCAAATGAAGTGATTCAGTCCTAGAGTGAATTCCTCTCACAGCTGTTGATGGCTGTTCCAGCTGGCTGCACGCCTTCATGAAGCAGATTCCATGGTTTGTGTTTCAACAATGTGCTTTTGTACCAATTGATTATGCCTCTGTGGCCCATGAAGGAGGAATGCTCTACCTTTCCCCCACAACATTACGTTTTCTTCTGCAAAAGGGGAGCTGTTGGGTTTTGAAAGGTGGATTTGCCTGTGCTGTGACTTGCTCTTTCAAAAACTTGGGGTTTTTGTCACTATTAAAAAGAGGAGGTTGTGCATGTGGCTTTTCTGAATAACCTTGAAGCCTGTTTTCTGTCAGTGATATTTATGTGGCATTTTTAGTGGTCTGGCTTCACTTAGGGAGGTAGTAGGGAGTGGTAGCTCAAGGGGATTATTGTTGGCTTTCTTGTCTTCAGCTTTTTATCTGAGCAGAAATGATTGCAGCTTAGCCCTGGCCCAAGATATATGTCAGAGGCCAGAGGGGTGGTCAGTACGGTAGAGCAGAGCCCTGTCATATGCCCGTCCTCAGAGTGTTCTGAAGACCTTTAGATTTGGAAGTGGGATGTAAAGGCGGGGTGAGATGTTTTCCTTCTGGATGCCTCACAAATAGTCCTCCTAAGGGTCGGCTATTAATCTCCAGCCAGACCCCTGTTTAATACCCAGTATGTTTAATCTTCTGGTTGCTACCCATGTTAAAGACCTTTCTTTCCCTGCAAGGCGAGCTGGAAAGCAGCATTGCCTTGGTCTCCAGAGGACATAGGTATTTTGGTGACTTTGGGTGTAAACTGTGCAAAAATGGGCAGAAAGTTCCATAGACTTCACTACTATCACTTTGGAGCTGCCTTCCATCCAGAGCAGTTTAGTGAGGATAAGCCTGATATTTATGATCTTTAGAGCTGGCAGCTTTCAAAATACACCTCAGAACACATTATTGAATTAGTGATAGAAACAAATCATTATCCAATTAATAATTAGCAGAATGTTATTCAGCCATAATAAAGAGCAAATTACAGAAGTATGCAGAATTCCTATGCCCTGAGAAATTGTTCATAACAGGGTTTTTTTAAGTAGCTCAGTTTGTCTTGTTCACAATTAGCATCAGGCAACCTTTTAACATTTGCTAGCTGACCATATTATGGCTAAATCATTGACCTACATATTGCATGCCAATCACTGTGATATCTAGGCGCTGTTCTTGCTTTATAAGATGTGGAGGTAAGTATATTCCTCTTTCAATGCATAGAATTATAGAATGGATTTGGGTTAGAAGGAACCTTAAATAAAACATTAAAAAGAAACCCTTAAATCAAAGTTCTAATCCCCCTGCCATGGGCAGGGATACCTTCCACTAGAACAGGTTGCTCAAAGCCCTATCCAACCTGGCCTTGAATGCTGCCAGGGATGGGGCAGCCACGTCTGGGCAACTTGTTCCAGTGCCTCACTACCCTCATAGTGAAGAACTTCTTCCTAATACCTAATCTAAGTCTACCCTCTTTCAGTTTAAAGCCATTCCCCCTTGTCCTGTCATTGTTTCTTTCAGGTCTTCTGACATCTCTTTGTTTTCTGCTCTTTTCCTTTTGCAGGACAGTGCATTTCCTTCCTTCCTCTTGAACCAGGACAGAAATGAGAAGTTGTAAGACTTAGACCTTAATTCTTTGCTGCATCCTTTTAAAGAACTTTTACGAAATTCAGAAAAAAAGATGTAAGGATGTAAACTTTGTCTGAGGAGTAGATTTAAGTTTGTTCAAGACTTGATAATGCCATGAATACAAGGTGTAGGACAACAAAAATAGTTAGAATAGAATAGAATACATCAGTTTGTAGCTTTTCTAGAGAGCAAACTCTGGCTCTTGCCTTCTCGCTGCAATTTTAATTTTTCCTGACAGAAACCTGGCTGTTGAACTTACCAGCTCAGTAGGGTTTAGTTCACTTGTGTCAATGTGACTTATTATGTGAATGTATCATAGTTACTGAGTGAACATACTGTGAGTTTGAGTCTAATGTAGAAATTAATCGCTACTCAGACTTATTAATCACGAGGTCTGAGGCTGTGATTTTACACTGAGATTTTTGAGCAATTCTTCATTTGCAGCTCAAGGAGGGAGACACCCAAACAAAAAAAAAGTCTGTTCATCTGTTTGTTGCATTCTAGACTCCAACTCTCCTAAGCCTATTATCTACAAATATATTAACCCTTTCAATATACCTTTTCAACAGGAAATGGGTTTTCTCCCCATTGGCATAGTTACTGCATTCAGAGTATCCCAAGTCCAAAATCAGTGAAAACAAAAGTAATCCAGATGTGCCATGATGGAAATGCACTATTAACTTGCCTGGTGTCTACAGTTTCTTCTGTGAGGACTCAAGATGTGGGCTGGAGGGACCTCTGTCCTGACCCAGCACAACTGAGCACACCTTGTGTGAATACTTTGGGTCAACTGTTGTGGGTACACACATCAAACCTCAGTAATTTAACCATCCTCACTGAAGTTTAGTCATGAGGGTTAGCTCACAATCATTACATATGACAAGGTTAGCTCATGATCATTAGATATGACAAGCTTAAACATGCAAAACCCAGAATTGTCTGAATTTTATTTCTTTCTATAGCAAACCTTTTCTCTGATGTTCAGAAAAAAGCACAGCATAGCTTTTTTCTTCCTTTTATTTTATTTTTTATTTTCATGACTGGCTTTTGTGATTAGTCCACTGCTTTATTTTAGTGATAAGCCATTGTTTTCCTTGATCACCCATACAGTAAGGTCAACAAATGAGTGACCTGTGGTTTCCAAATTGAGCTAATTATTTTTTTTTCCTGGATTTGTTTCACTCTTCTTTTCCTTCCTTTAGTTTGTAAATGCACTTATGAAATCACGGATAGGGCTAACTATCCCTAACTACATTGCAAAAATGTAATTGATAGTTTGCCTCAATATGCCTTCCCATCAGAAGATTGGCTTGTACTGCATTCGGCTTACTGCTAGTGCAGGTCTCTTTGCTGGCTGGTGTTTGGAGCATCCTTGTCAGACATGAAATTGTCCTCTTAATTGCAGTTACTTTACTTCTCAATGTGTCATCTGAGTTCCTCATAGTTCTTTTGTTTTGAATTATTTCTTGTAGCTCCTTTGCCTTTCTTTCTTGTGTGCTGTGCCAACAGGGTTTTCTAATCTTAGAGGAACACAGGGTACCTCATCTGTTCCAAATCAAACACTGGAGATTTCTGTTCTTTTGCACAGAGGTTCTGATTTTGATCTAAGCCACAATTTATGGAAAGCAGGAATTTCTGAAGAGCATTTATATTGTTCAGGTTCCACTGTGCTTGCAACAGGAACCTGGACACAACAGACAAACAGATCCTGGCTTTAAATCACAGAGTGATTAGCTTCAATCTACAGTCACCTTAAAAAGCTTTCATTATCTCTGCATTTATAAAAGGCACAGTAGGGATGCTCATATACTTCCTAATTCTCAACAATGCCGTGTTTTATTGTACATGGTTTAGTTGTGGTTGGACGAACCAAAGAGGACTAGGGTTGCACAGAGGGTTCCCCAGCACCTTCTGATGCAGGGATGTCACTTGGCTCCTCCCAGTCAGGTCGATGAAACGGCTACTGGGAAGCTGCTGGCAAGGTCATCTTTAATCCTGAATGGGTGGGATTAGTGAAGATATGCACCAGGAGGAGTTAAAAATTTTGGTGATGTGAAAACTCACAGTTTTTGTGGTTGCAGGAGGGATGTTCCTTGCTCTGAGGCACATCAGGGAGCATGTGCCAGCAGTCACAGTGCTGCTTCTGTCATGATCAGCCATGTCCCCAGTGATGAGAGATTTAGGACAGTATGCAAAGGTCACGGATCGGCAGTTTCAACTCCCACAGCTGAAAGCCGGGTAGTATCAAGTCTGATGAAATTTGATTTTCAGAAAGGTCAGCCCAGAGTAGTGCTGTATTTCTACCCAGGGCATTCCTCTGGGGTTTACACTCCCTTACATGAAAATCCTGGCCACCAGCTTGACAGACTTTGCGTGACCTACCTGTGAGTTAACACAAGGACCTTCTCTAAAGCCCTGCAGCGTGTGAATCGCTGCACTGTCATTTTAGGAGAAAATGAGCTATTTTCAGGTAAGCTTTAATCAGTAGCTTATAATAATCCTTCTGCAAAACTGTATTTTTGTAGCTCAAAAAATTATAAGCAGAGCTGAATAGGTGTGTCAGGCGAGCCTGACGAGGAAAAAAATGGTCTGCGGTGGCCTTCCCCTGAAACATCCCCTGCACTCGCCCCCCACAGCCTGGGAGGGGGAGGGGGGAGTTCTGAGAACTTCTTTCCCTTTAATAATAAACTAGGGTTTTTTCATCCATTCTGTCTCTCTCAACCTGGAATCCTCGAACTCTGGAACATAATTGGCGACGAGGATAGGATTCCGGGTCTGAGAGACTGTGAGAGATATTTGGGTATAACAAGCATTAGTGGGGCCGTGTAGTGAGTTTCACACCAGGTTCCTCGTCTCACATCTTTGTGTAGGGCCGGGTAGTGAGTTTCACATAGGGTTCCATGTCTCACGTATTTGTGTGTCGACATATTTGGGTATACGAGAAATAATGGGGCCGGGTGGCGGGATATACAGCCCCAGGGTTCCACGTCTTGCATCTTCATGTGTAGTGGGGCCGTGTAGTGGTGCACACAGCTACCAGATTGCACCACACCTAAGTTGTTTAGTTTTTAGTTGTGAGTAGCCACATTTAAAAAGAAGTCGCCCTCCTGCTCGCAGAAATGGGAAGGGCCAGTGGAACTGATAACCTGGGAGAAGGGGCATGTTTGTGTCCTCCTACCTACAGGTCCGTGGTGGCTGCCTGCAAAGTTTGTCAAGCCATACCATGAACTGGACTGGCAAGTTAAGGAACCTGATGCCTCAGCTCCAGGAGCTGACCTTGAAGACCCCGAGCGGAATGTGACAGAGGAAGAGAAAAAGGAGTGATTTGCAAAACATCACTTGGGGGCAACTGAGAAGTAACAACTTGAATGTGTGTGCTTGCAATGTAGCTATTATTAGAGGGTGGTATTTTGGGTATAAACCACCTGTATTTACTAGCCAGTTGCTAATTAGAAACTACACCTTGTATAATATGGGTTTGTCACTTGTGAAAGAGATGTTAGAGCATGCAAATTTACAGCAGCTGATAGAACATGCTAAGGCAGAAACTAGGAAGATTCTAATATGATGATAGTGTTATAAAGCAGGTAATGGAACCGATTAAGAGGGTGGGAGAACCCCACTGGTTGGAAATTCTGTCTTTGGCTGGTCCCCCACTGCCACCGGCATCTTCAACACTGCTGCACCCTGTAGTAGTTATACTGCTAATGTAAATGTGTGTGTGCTTTGCCATAGTAGCCACTTGTTACTGGGTGAGGCAGGTGAAACTCTGCATTGACAACGAGATGCAAGGACTGAAGTTGGCCAAATGCTTCCTACCATAGTCAAGGGCAAGACTGGGTTGGCCTCTGTGTTTGCCACCAAGAAGAACCTTTAGCTCCTCTGCTGGCTGCAACCCAGCAGTCATTGAGCGGTGGGGACACATGCCATGCCAGACCTTGATGTGAGGGATGGCCTCCTCTGTTATAATAGAGCCATCCAGGAGGGAAGGGCAGGCCAAACAGCCTATGGTTGGCACGAGAGATGATCTAGTCCAAATCCCCTGCTCAAGCAGGGGCATCAAAAGCAGGTTTTATCATTAGCATAAGTAGCTATTATAAGTATAGTAACTAACTATTGTATTTGAATCTTCTGTTCTCCAAAGCTGATGTCAAGAAGCTGCTCTTGTGTGATTTAAGATTCCTTAAGCAGAGAAGGGGATAAAGAAAGCCAAGGACTGTGTCCTTGGAAGTAACAGCATCTATCTCCAGGTTCCTGAGACTCCCCGTATATGTGGCCAAAGCATTGGTGAAATCTTGCTTTTGGAGCCTGGACATCACCACTTTGCTTTGCTTTTCCTCCATGTCATCTAGAGACTTGTTACTTATTTGTGAAGAGCCGAATCCAAAGTTCTTGCCACCTTGATTGTGCAAAACAAAAATTCGGCAGCGATTGATATTTTTAGCTTTTAGTACATAAGCATGGGTGTGAAGACTTTGACGGGTTACGGTGCATGAATTTGACTACTCCAGTTCAATACATGCAGAAGTACGAAAGTTAAAGAGCCTCACTAGCCAGCTAGCAGAAAACACCAGGTGGAATCCCTTTCAGAGATGGATGTGGGGATGGAACTGTCTGTGAAAAGCTGTTATATTATTAGTGGTAATAAGTATTGAGTTTTTATGTGGTTTATGTTGTGTTCCTTGTCTTTCAGCACTAATCCGTTCCCTTATAGACTGTATATTATACAAAACTGTAGAATGGATGGTAAAATTTTTGTGTGTTCAAACCACGGACCATGGAGTGGCATGTGTCAGTGACTGTAGGTAATGGTTCGTGGTGAAACACACAAAAATAGAACAGTACTGTTTGGCATGGGTTGTGGGAACATAACCTTGAAAACAGAGAAGTTAACACCAATGTTAGTAAAAGGGAGTCTTATACAAGTTGCAAGACGCATGAGGTAATGGTCTGTGGTGGCTCCTCCCCGAAAATCCCCTGAAAGTCCCGCAGTCCAGTTTGAAAATCCCCTAACAGAGACCCTTTTGTACTAACTGACCTGTCATAGCAAATAGCCATAACGGGCACTCCTTCCAATGTAGGCTTGCCCCCTACATTGGAATGAGTGTGCCCTTTTGCTAGCATTAAAGCCCGAGCCTCATGCAACGCAGGGAGGCAGACCCTCATACCACCCAGGTCAACATTGCGTCCGCAGGGATGCCTGCTAAGGTTGAACCTGCCACCTTGCATTGCGATGATATCTCTCAAAGCTTGTTTCCTGATTGTCATCACATGGTCTTTGGAGTTGGTAAGATGAACACTCATCAAAAATGCCCATCACTGTTTCTTTTACCCTTTGCTGGCTCTTCCTCCCTATCTTTTCCTATAGTAATAAACTAGTTGGGGTTTTTATCCATTGTAACCTGGAATCCTTGAACTCTGGAACAATAGGTTAAAGAAATAGGAGCCAAGTCTATCCTGGTCTGATAACAAACTTAACTGCCCTACAAGGTAACAATTTTGAGAAAAAAAGTTGGAAAGTTATGTTAAATATATTCCTGTTTATTTTTTAAATTTTATCTTGTTTTGGCAATTCCTGTGGTATACAGTTTTCTGTATCTGATTAATTTTATTTCAAAGAATGAAATTGTTGCAGAAATCCATGACTTTGTTTTGGAAATTTTCAGAAATAGAAACTTTTCTATACAGTTTTCATGTGTGTTTTTCTGAATATTCCTAAGTATTTACTTTCATTCTTAGTCTAACTGAAATTTTATATAGAAATTAAGTTTTTTAACACAAACCATTAATTCTAGAATCCAACTAGTTTTAGTTTTAAGGGGATTCTGTGCTTTTATAAACAGCATCCTACAAACATCTTATGAATGAGACCTCGTTTCTGGAGGCCTTATTCTTGGCAGCCTAATCTCTTTTGCAAGGAATATGGGCAACTCTGCCTAGGCCGTCCTCTTCCCAGCTCCAGACCCCACAGGTGACAGCCTGAGGATGCCTCCTTCTCCTCCCTGAAAGTGTGGGAGTAGTAGGTGGTCTTGGCACCATCAGTTACTGACAACATGTAAACCCTGTGCTCAGACTACCCTAAACCTTCTATTGGCATTTGGGTTTAATTAGATATTACAGTACTCCTGTTTCTCCCTGTGGTTTCTCCTGTGTGCTTCTGCAGTATATCTGCTATGGTTTAAACCCAGCTGGCAGCTAAGCCCCACACAGCAGCTCATTTATTCCCCTCCAGTGTGGTGGGAGAAAGAATCAGAAGAGTGAAAGTGAGGAAACTTGTAGGTTGAAATTAAGACAGTTTAATAAATAAAGCAAAAGCCATGCACACACCCCAGGAATTCAGGAAACCAAGCAATTCAAAGCAAACCAAGGAATTCATTCACCACTTCCAATGGACAGGCAGATGTTCAGCCATCTTCAGGGAAGCAAGGCTCCACCATTTGTAACTGTTACATGGGAAGACAAAGTGCCATCACTATGAACATTCACCCTTCTTCCCCCAGCTTCACATGCTGAGCATGACGCCATATGGTCTGCAATATCCCTTTGGTCATTTGGGGTCAGCTGCTCTGGCTATGTCACTTCCCAACCCCTTGTGTACCCCCTGGTTACTCACTGGTGGGGTGAGGAGCAGAAAAGTCCTTGACTCTGTGTAAGCACTGCTCTGCAGTAATAAAAACATCCCTGTGTCATCAGTGGTGTTTTTAGCACAAATCCATAACATAGCCCCATGTTAGTAGCTACTGTAAGGAAAATTAACTCTACTCCAGCTAAAGTCACTATATCTCTCTGTGGCCTTTTTATTACAGAACTAACTTATCAGAACAAAGCTTTTTAAATAATGCTTGAGAAAAAAAAAAAATCAGCTAAATGTCACCTTATTTTCAGCCTGTCCCATCCCCTGGCAATGGGAATTAAGACTGAGTTTGGATCACAGGTGGCTGAAAGGTGTTGCCAGGTGCAGACAGGGCTATTCTACCCCTGTGTCCTTTATTTCAGGACTCTTCAAAGCCACTGTCACCTTAGACTGGTATTCTGCTGTCACAAAGCTAAATAGCTGCTAAATTTAGCCCTGAAATCCTGCCTGGGTTCTCCTCTGGACCTTTTTTTGACATTTCTACACATCTCCTCGGGTGCGCAGTGACACTCTTAATTGCAGCTGTGGTTGCCAGGGAAGCTGTAAGCACAGAAATAGAGCCTGTGAAGAACCTGCCCTCCATTTCTTGTTTGACTAAGGATTTTTACATATGTATAACAGTGTTCAAAGAACACTTTTTTATTCCCTGTGTTTTCGTTTCCTGTCTTCTAAAATCTATTTGTCATATGAAAATTTGGCCACAGTTCTTCCTTCCTGGATGTTAAAAAGACTTATCAAATGAAATTGGATCAGTAGACAAATGTTCAGACTTTGCTATTCTCTTATGTTTTTCTGGCAATAGAATCAAAGGTAAGCAGCCTTCAAAAACGTTATTTCTGAGTGGGTCAAACTGGCTATCAGAGCAGTTTATTTAAAGCAAGTTAGGACTTCCCCTGAGGCATTAGTACGTAGAAATGCACATACTTCCAGATCTTTATGTTCTTAGAGAAAGCAAGCGAGTATCTTATGAGGAAATATTTAAACAATTAGCTGTTTGAGCAGTATCCTCTGTAGTGCTGTATTTAGCCACAGTGATGTCTGTTGTTACTCCTTGGCTCTAAATACCAATCTTCATATCATGTCTTTTTGCCCAAATTTCTTTTATGCTTCTTGCTGCATTCCATAAAGTGACCCTTTTGAAGATGAGGCAGTGCCAGACTATGCAAAGGAATGATTTTATTGCTGACCTTAAACAGGCTTTCTTGTGTTTGATGATCACTGATAGTTGAGGATTACTGCTGTTCACCCTTGCTCATGTTGGTGCCTTTTGTTTCTATTATTAGGCTCAGTCAGTTTTCATCTGGTTTTGACAGGTTGATTAAAGTTCTTCTATGGGATTAGGGAATGTTTTTAGTTTAGAAATAGTAACTTGGTGTAGAAATAGTCTGTTGGAGGTTTAGGAGAGTTTTGATAGCAAGTTAATGCAATGGACGATCTACTGGCCTGGTTTCTGAGACTGTCTCTTTGAAATGTGGCTTGTCTCTTTGTCCTCAAGAATGCATTTGTCACAAATACTGCCTGTTATGAAACAAGGCTCTAATAAAATGTTACAATACAATGATAGGTTTAGAATAATTCTCTTCCTATGTGTCATTCCATTGGAAGTGTGAAAAAATACTGGTTTAGCCTAAGTCTTTTCATGAATTATGCATTCCACTGTTGAGACCTCTACACTTTCCCTGCTCATGAAGAACTTCATGATGCCTTTGAGACGTGTGTAGCTATACTGGGAAGTGACATGTACTGGTTCACGGGGTTCTTCTCATATCTTACATGGGGGTCTTTTGCAGTGTTTTTAACCTAATTGCCTTTTATACAGCTCTGATGAACAGGAATTTCAGGCAAATAAACAGATAACAAATCATTTGCAAGTGGAAAGTCACAATTTACGTCTTTACAATCTTTACTGCTAGTGGGTTATCTTGAGGCAGTTGGACGTAGTAGGCTTTCTCCTGGATTTCAGTGAAAGTTAAAAGGTTTCACATCTGACATATTCCAAAGATCTTCAGAAGCAACACCATGTGTTTCTGCTTGTATGGAACGAGAGACCTACAAAAATAAGAATTCCAGGTTTTGCACATAGGCTAGTGTCTGAATAAAATGAGCTGACTGCCTGAGAAGCAATGTGTTTGCTGGAGGGCTGCATATGGCAATAAAGTTAGCATGACAGGAGAAGGTGAGCACGTAACGGATATCTTTTAAGGTGCCTTATGTAGTCTACTTGATCAGAGAGTCTGGGAGAGCAACTGAGAAACACAGCAACAGCTGAATTTAGAAGATTTGAAGAAATGATCCTGAGTTAGGAAATCTGGATAAAATTAAATTTCATCTTGGGCTGCTGTCAGGATTATCATGATGATATTGATGAGTAACTAGAATTTGTCCTGCCTTAGTCTGTCCCTGGGTCTGAGATATACTTTGAAATCTCTTCGTCCTCCAAGGTTTGCAAATGGGGATGGTGTAAGTTACTGAGAGCCTGGTTTGCAAAACTTCTTGTATCCCTTGGTACAGACGGAGATTCCCTTTGTGAAATATTGGAACTCATTTGTATTTGGTAACATGGAGGAGTCACCATTAAAAATTGCATTATTTAACAAGATTGCATCGCTTTTGGGTTCTATCTGAATTTCTTGAAATTCTCTAGCAGATAAGGTTGAAATTCACAAGCAGAGTGTTCAAAGTCAGACTGCAAAATTGTAACAAAAGTCTATCAAGAATTCATTACATCAATACTCTGTGCTAACGTCACAAAAATGTCCTATTTCCATCTCAAGGTTTTCCATCATCTGAATGAGTTGTACTGTTCTCCCTGTGCCTATGCTGTGGAAAAATGGAACTATTCTCTTTCTTAAAATCCTGTTTCCATCAGATGTTTTTTATAGTACAGCTTTATTTAAGGAGGTCAGATGCCTTTGTGTCCCTGCTTCTGTAGCAAGGTGACCTCTATTAGCAAGAGTGAAACTCCTTATCCAGGCAAGCTACCTGGCGTATGGGAAAGTGCTCACAGATCTTCCTAATGCTGGTAATGGTTAGTGGCATCTTTAAAACAGCACCAGTATAATTAAAGCATGTAGTTAGGTTTCTCATTTAGTGTCTATTAGATGAGAAGGAGTTGAGTCAGTGTATTGATTTAAATGTATTGATCTGAGAGGTCACTGTGTCACTCGCCTCCCATGTTGGCGGGGAGGGGGGCTGTGGGTTTTGCTGTGGGTTCAGAAGCTTCTTCCTGCCTGTTCAGTGCCTGTGCAATCTGCACTTCAACAGAGGCCCTTTTACACTCAGTAATACCTTTTGAGTTCGTAAATTTAAGGACTAGGAACATACATTTAAAGAAAGGAAAAAAAAAATTCTTGCATGTTGTTATGAGCCTTCTTGATAACATTAATTGCGCATGGCTCTAATTGTTATGTGTTCTTTTTTTGCAGAGTCATCTGGTGCATTATTTTGTCTGAAATAAAAGCAGTATCATGATGCATAATACGCACTGATTATCAGGATACAAGGAAATGCATCAGCATTTCCCATTCTGTAAAATGGAAATTGTCACTTTGTTGTCCATGGGAAGTTGTATAAATGAGGCTTGTCTGTGTCTTGGGGTTGCAGCTTGGCAGCTGAAATGAGGTGGCATATTGTGCTGACAGTGCCCAGCATTGTATCTTTAGAAACTGGCAGAAAGATGCTCTCTATGGAGGGGCCCCAAGCTCTGCAATTGAGTTTCTTAGTGTGCTCCAGCAGAGCCTGAAACCATTGACCTTCAGGCCATATATGATTTACTGATGGGGGTAGATATTTTTGGTGACATTTGGCGGCAGCTTTCTCCCAGTGATGGACCCTGGCTCTGGAAGATGCTTCCTGCCTGGGCCAAATTGCCCAAGTCTATATTGATCTTCAGAGCACTCTGCAATGCACATCTATTTTCAGAGCTACTGTGCAATTGAGCCGCTGAGAGAAGTAAGATGTAGGAGAAAGAGAGGAATTTGATGGTCTGGACAATTTAATTTTGTCCTTGTGATATACTGCAGAAGTTTGTTCAACCCTTAAAAAAAAAGGTCTTGGTTTGTTCTATAAATCTCACAATAATAATAAAAAATAAACACTATCTCAGGTTTGTTTTAAAATCTGCTTTTATTATGAATTGAGTAGCCTGAAGAATGTATGTGAAATAATTCATAATAAAGTGCAGTGGAGTTTCTTTCCCGATATACAGAGGATGAGGACACTGGTAAAGATAAAACTGCTACTCAATTTTGTTTGAACAAAGTAGATGATTTTCCCAGTGGCTGGGTGATGAGCACAGTGTATGTAAAACCACAGCTGAGCTACTGTCCTAACTGCTGTTGAGCCCTGTGGATGATTTTTGATTTGAGTAAGGACTTTCTTAAGATATCAGGGCTCTCAAGCAGCCAAACTGGCCCTTCACTGGGGTGGAGCCCGATGAGGAGTGGGAATCATTTCCACAGCTGGTTTTTGGAGCCTAGACACATTTGTGCAGTAGATTTCTGCCTCTGTGCGTCCAAAGTTCTCTGTGAGATGAATGCATGCTGTGAAGTCCTATTTATTTGCACTATTTACTTAGACTCAGAAGGCAGCAGACGAGTCTCTTCTCCAGAAGAGTTCTCAGCTTATTCTGCAATCTGTTACAGGAATGTGCTAATTAATGGAGTTTTCCTTGTTTAGTTAAAAGATTAAATATATCAGCTATTATGGTCATATATAACACAAAGTGTAAGCTTGCAAATTCTTTAAGGAAGAAAACATAATGCAAAATCAAAAGAAATTAGGAATCATAATGCAAAGTCAGCATCAACACAACTGCCTCATCAAGATTTACCGAGACTACGAAATTGAGCAATAAAAGCAACCTTTGGATGAATTTCAATAACAATAATGTGTTAAACTTACCAACATTTTTTGCAAGTCCTCTCTGGTCTATTTAGAATCTATAAGCAGTCTGCTATGAGATAATGAGAGCATGTGCCTCTTTGTTGAGAAAAGCAAGTGGGAATAATTTAGCTAAGGGTCAATTATTTGAGCTTTGCAAAATGTTTGATGTGAAAGGTTTTTTCTTCTGGGTTTTTTTGCTTGTGCATTTACTTAATGTATTCATTAGATTATCTCTTAAATTTCACAGCTACCAAACTAATAATGCACAAAATCTCTCAAATCCTTTCATATTAAAAAAAAACCCTAAACAATAAAACAAAACAAAAAAACAACAAAACCCAACCCCCAAACAGTTAAACATTTGTTCCACGGCAATATTACATCCTTTTCAGATGCAGCTGAAGTTGTTAGCAACTTTGACTCCCAGACTTGTTCTGCTTAGTGTCCTTCAGTTAATAATGTTCTCCTTTGAAGGAGGATTTAAATGTTTGGACCTGAATTTCTTAGGGTGAGGTGCTCTCCTTGTATGCTGTGCTGTGTGGCCCATGGCCTGTGACTGCCTTATCAGCAGCACACTGGGAAAGCCCTAGCTTTAGAACTATGATCAGCTGGTGGAGTTAATCTTTTAACTGCTCTCTATGCTTGATTCTAAGTTTTAACCTGAGCTAAAACATGAGGTTTGCTTTGTAGGAGATCGCAAAGGTTCTGCCTGGTTCAGACAGAATCTGGTCCACCGAGTGCTATGGTCCACTAGGTCTGCTTTATAAAGTCTTTAGCTATTGGAGTTTCAGCAGTACATGGATTTACTGGTGTTATTCTATCTATTTCACAGTCAGTAACCAAATGAATATTAATATTCATTGCAAAATGAATCATCTTTCCCCCCTCTACTTTTAGTCTGTGTAATTAGAAACATTTCTTCTGTGTCACTGTCCACTGTGCTGCTCCCTTGTTTCTTGAAGGTTGGTCTCTTTTATCCTATAGACTTCAAGAGAAATTAGTAGTGTTACCACCAGCAGTGGTTGCAGTGATGCACAGAATTGTCCCTCTCATAGTAATGACCTTGAGTATTATGAAGCACCTCAAAGTTTACTAAAAAAAGTAGAGCCACTAGAAGTTTGTTAATTGAAATGATGAAATATGTTAGAGACGAGGCAAATGAGTTTAATGCCAATTCAATTAGAAGTGCATCTGTTTCCAAAGCTGCTAAAGAAATGTTTGTTTTCGAATCACTTTTAAGTCAGCCTCTTGGAATCCTGTTGGCACTGTTGTTTAATACTGTGTGCACACCTTACACCTGCAGCAAATTTATCATTTGGAAGTGCAACAATCAGGTGGAAGCCTGTGTCTTAGCTTGTAAACCTGCTAATTGCCTACTTCTCCCACCACAATCCATTTGTAAATACAGAGGGACATGGAAGGACACTGCAGCCCCTTGCTGGCTGTGCCTGATGTGGTACGTATGGCATCTTGTGTAGGTGGGAAAGAAATTGTGCTACTGCAAAAATTCCCTCCAGTGCTGCAGTGCAACCCACAGCCTCTTTGTGCTTCTGTGCTGCTGATACCTACCAGCCCATCATCCAGCTGCCTCCTATTGCTGTGGCTCTTGTGGATTGCACAGCAAAAATGAGACAACAGTCTTTACACCATGCATTTGAGAGGTAACCTCTGACGCCTACCAGACCATGGTCCTCACTTTATTCATCTGCGGGCTCTTGCTTTGTCTCTTGGGCTGCACAGAAGAAATGAGGCAAGTAGCAATGGGTGGTGCTACATTGTGTGTTTGAGCCTTCCCAGTACATCCTGTGTAAACTGTGGGTGCTTTATTATAGACTTTTTAAGGAAGAGATTCCATTTGTGGCTTGTAGAGCAACAAACACATTGTTCTAAATGAATAAATAATAGTAAAATGAGCTGTGCAGCCTAGGTAAATGCATTTGTTCATCCCATTATGTTGGCAGTATCTCAGTTATAACACAATAGCTCTTAAACATAGAAAAGGCTTATTTGATCATCCAGCTCATTTTTCCTGCCAATTCAGGACTATTCCCAGTAGTATATTTCAAAGTGCCTACTTAAATATGCAATGCACTGGTGTTTCTATTGCTACCTCCTGTGATACCTTGTGTGCAGCTCCAACTCTGTGGTGTTCAGGAGCCTCCTCTTGGTTCAGATAGGACAGAGGCTCTTCTGCGTTGTTCCTAAATTGAATGGGGTTTATTTTAACAGTGCTTGAAATTTTGAGGACCAAAAGAGGTTAAAGGAAGCTTCAAGTAATAATATAAGAGCACATAGAAAACAGGCTGAATATGGCTGGGAAGAAGAGGACATCTTTTTCCATAGAATGTCTTGGAAACTGTCCTGGGTTCAGCAGTAGCAGTAATTTTTCTCCTTCTTAGTAGCTGGTGCAGTGCTGTGTTTTTGATTTTTTG
>WYDI02007731.1:18001-38944 GCA_009867235.2 Psittacus erithacus | reverse complement strand
GTTTTTCTTACACTTTTTGTACTAAGGTCCTAAGGACCTAGAACTGTGTCAACTATCTTCAAGCACCTCAGTTATTTTCCATTACAAAGCCATCAAACTTAACCTTACTTAGACCTGATTCCACTTATTTACAAAGGTTTAGATTACATTTTATGCTTTTTTGCCTCATTGTCTCAATGGGGAGAGAGTTTTTAGCGAAGCCTGTTGTGATAGGACAAGAGGTGATGGTTTTAAACTAAAAGAGGGGAGATTCGGGTTGGATGTGAGGTAAAACACTGACTTGGCTGTGGTTCGGAGTGGCTGCCAAGAGCGGTGGTGGATGCCCCATCCCTGGCGGCATTCAAGGCCAGGCTGCCTGTGGTTCTGGGCAGCCTGATCTAACTGAAGACGTCCTTCCTCATGGCAGGGGGATTGGACTACATGAGCTCGGAAAGCCCCTTTCAACCCAAACTGTTCTCTATGATTCTCTGAGGGTGGCCGGAGCTCCGCAGGAACCACGCACTGCCGCAGCAGCACGGCCGGGCCAGGGGGCACAGGGAGCTTCTGTGAGAGCGCGACCTGGAGGTGCGAGAGGGAGAACCTCCAGCAGAGGAAGCCACTGGAAAGTGGCTGAGAGCCCCGCACCAGCAGGGACAGCCTGTGCCGTGCACAGGATCAGCCCCGGGACCGCCGAGGGCAAGCCCTTAACGGCGGACACACAAGCCGGGAGGACTAACACCCGCTACCCGGGCTTGTCTTTCCCGCTGCTCTCTATGGTTCGTTCCCGCGGGCCGCAGCCCATCGGGCTGGACGCATGCGCACCGCCGCGCCGGCCGGCTCCACCTTGGCGGAAGGGCGAGCGGGGAGCTGACGGCGAGATGGATGGCGCCGGCCGGGAGGAGCTGGGTGAGGCGTGCGGGGCGGCGGGAGCGGCCGAGGGGCTGCGGGATGGCGGCGCGCTGCGGGGCGGAGAGGAGGGGGCGTGAGTGTGAAGAGAGGCCGGTTAACTTTATCCCCCTCCCCTCGAGGCGGAATGGTTCGACCCACGGGGGATGCGCTGCAGTGCTTAGCGCATCGAGGCGGGCGGGATGAACCATCCCACCTGGGGGAGGGGTGGGCGCTGTCCGGCGGCTTCTCCGTGTCAGGCGGCTGCTGTCGGGGCATCACCCAGCGCAGCGCAGCGCGGCGCAGCTCGGAGGGAGCGGGGAGGCGGGCGGCGAGGACTGGGCGCCTGGAGCCGGGCCGGCGGCGCTGAGGGGAGCGGAGCGCGACGCAGGGCTGGCGGCGCCTCGTCTGTCTCCGCAGGCCCCTCAGAGGGGGATACTCGGCTATGGCTCGGCGCAGCGGGGCTCAGGGCGAGCGGCGGTCCCGCTTCGCCGGCACCCGCCGCTCAGGGCGGCTCCTGAAGGCGTTAGTGGCCCTGACTGTATGGGCCCTCATTTCATTGAGGACTCGAGGTCTTGCATAGAAATTAGTGGAAACGCTTTCTCTGTGCATTGTTAGGTGATGCTGTTACATTCGGTGAAGGGTTGTGGTTTATTTGGGCTTTTTGGGGGCTATGTGTGTTGATATTTTGGCTGTATTTATTGCAGATTAGTCATCGGAGCTTTAAATCTTGAGTGCAGGAAGGCACATGTTATGTTCTCCCCCTAATTTGTCTGTCCGTAGATGACAAGAGAGAATTGGTAACATATTTATAAAGCCTAGGTGATGCTGGGCTGGGCAGACTGAAAATCTCAAAGTAATGTTTCACTGCAATCCAAAGAATTCATGCTGTCCAGTGGTAATGCTGGGAAGCAGATGTGCTTCAGACTGTATTGTCCCAGAGGCTGATTCATCTTACAGTGAGATGTTGCCACCTCCTGACACAGGTGGCAGATAGAAATCTTAGGCTTTGTTTGCTGAGTTTCACAGATCTGTCAGTTTCTCTGTTAGAACCCTTAGAATCAGATTATTTCATGACATTAATGGTTTCTAAATGGAGATCAACACCTGGTAAAAAGCTTCTGAAATCTTACATGATTTGGTCCTGTTGAATACTCAGTCAAACTTGAGTCTTACCAATGTGTCATCATTTGGAAGTGTATTAATCATGTAGAAATGTGTAGCTTGTTCCAGACAGGATAGTGGGTTATTTAAGATTGACATCTTCCCAAATAAATGATCTACTGTGGATTGGTATAAAGAGCTCCACTGTGAGTGTGTAATAAACTATGGAGAACTGTGTGTGCTTTGGTTAATAACTCAAGTGTCTTGTTTCATTAGGCTTCTGGATTTGACAGGTAGGATGCAAAAGCAAACAGTTCTTCTTGCTTATGGAGTGGCATTATTGACTTTCAACATTTGTTTGGAAACAGCTGTTCTCAGGATTAATAAATTCCACCATAAAGCATGATAAATCTACTCTTATTAAGTTACAGCCTGTAATGGAGAGAAATAAATGACACACAATGTATGTTTTCCAAAGAAAAAATGAAGAGTGATTCAGGTAACTGCATGAAGCACACCTTTAACGTTCTTGGAAAAGTAAACACAATAAAACCTAATGCTAACTTCTGCTAGCCTGAAAATGTAATTATTTTATAGGAGTTTTTAAACCAGAAGAGTTTTCCTTTTTAATTCTGGAAAGTACATTTTAGTTTGAAGGGGTTTCTCTGTTTATTCTTGTCTGTCTTGTATTGGTAGGAGTTGTGGAAAATAAAAAGGGAGCTGGGTTGTGTGGTTGAGTGGGATTCTCTGTTGGCTGCCCTTGGACTAGAGAAATTGACAGAAGTGTATCAGTCTGGACCAGCATGGCCCTAGCGCTGCCATTCACAGTCACTTCATGTGGATCTCTAAGTTCTTCTTCCATGATTGTGGAAGCATGTGAGTAATGTGGCAGGTGCTGCCAGATCCATGTGTGCTTCATGGACAATGCTGTGCTTTGCAGTTTGATGCCTTCTGGAGAAATGCTGGAGGCTATTTATAGAGTGAAGAGTGCCGGAAGAGATATTTCTTTGTGGTTCAGGGGGTAACTGAGCATTACAGGGCAAGCCGTTTACTAACCAGTTGCAGATTCAGAAAATAATTAGTGACAAGGTTTTCTTTGTAACTATGTTTTTCTTGAGAGCCCTGGTTCAGAATGCTGGATTGAAAAGCCTCTCCACAGTGTTAAGATGACAAACTGAATGCAGTTAATGGGTACACCAGGCTTCTCCTGTTACCACAGCTGTGGTTTTCTGTGTTACACTGTCGTGATGTTTCCTTGACTGTGTCTGCTGTTCAGAGTCTTGATCACTAAACTTGTCCTGTAAGAGCAGTCACAGGCTTGGTTAGGTGGCGGATGCACTGGATATGCTCTCTGGATCACGGATATGGAACACAGTCTGTAGCCTGTGAGAAAACATCAGCATAAGCCCACATTTTAGGCTAGTGTAAAGTTTCCGTGGTTCTGATTTTCTCTTTTAACCAGCAGTCAAAACAGCTGCTTATTGAATTGAATCTTCATCCCTATAACAGAGGCACTGGGTCTACTTAATAAACATTTCACAGGACTGTGAGTCATGTGCTGTATTTCTGGCCCTGTTAGCATGGTTTTGTGTAGAAGCTGACTGACCAGTTTGCATAATGCTTTTTGCCAAGCATTTAATGCATAGTGGAGTGGTACTTCAAGACCTGTGTGATTCTTCTATCCATAAATGAAGAAAGCAGTTGATGTAAACGACAGTAAGCTTCATCCTGTACCCCAGATATTCTTACGCTGATATGTCAAATCCAGTTCTTTCTGTTTGACAACACTGACTTCAAAACCCTCAAGGAAAGAAAAGAAACCAAACAGATCATATTGCCAAGGTGGATTAGAAAAGGGGTTTTAGATGGAATTTCTCAGAGAGGGTGACCTTCTGCAAAGGAACAGTGGAAGATTGCATTTTGGCTTTGTTTTTAATATTGCCTTAGCCTTTAACTTGCTATGTGGCCCTGGCAAACTGCTTCATCCTCTTGTCACTGTTTCGCCTATAATATGAAGATGATGGAGATGAGTTTTATCTCATGTGGACCTAAGAAGTTCAGTTAATTTTGAAAGAGTTAATTGCTTGAACAGTATAGAAAATTTAACTGGAGTGCTGGGTGAAAATTCAGTTCCTTGCAGAGCTTTTGAATCAAAGAATTGCTTAAGTGTGTTATGAAAGGTTTAGGATTAAGTACATATAGTAATGGTTAGAAGGCTTCTTTGGCAGTATGTGCATGAATGTTGGCAAGATGCTGGCAAGTTCTAGGAGATAGTGAAATACGCTTGAAGATACTAAACTGGAAATACTGGTTGTAAGAATTTAAACACTACAGTAATCGTCATCTCAGTGTGTAAGTAGTCGTTAAGTAGTGATTGAAATTCATCAGAGGTCTTTGGGGATATGGTGTTGACATTTATGCATGGTTACAGTGTGATGTGTAGCTGTTATGAAGCAGTGATGTACTTCTCCAGTGGGTTAAGGGATCAGATTAATGTTGCAGAGGTAATTCTGAAAGAGGTTGAAATGCACTTTCTGTTGCCTTCTTTGTAGTACTTGCAGAGCTCTTTGGCATTTTTCTTACATGGACATTCACAGGAGAAGGCAGGAACAATGAGCGATATTTAAATAACTGTTAAAGACAATTGGAAGCCAGCATTTGATCTGAAAATATTTTTGTGGTGGCACAAGGAGAAAGAAACACACATTAGCTGAAGGAAAGACAGGGCTGAAGATTGGTTGGTACTTTGACCAAATGCTAACAAAAGGGTGTGCACAAGTGAATTCCTCCATTCTTAGTTGTGCTAAATAAAGTTGATGCAAAATTTTTAGTGAGTCGTGTGACTGAAGACTGGATTGGGTCATTAATAGTGTGTGATGTTTGGATGCAGTCTGGACTGCTTGGTGGACATGGGCCTAAGGCAGGCTGAGGTATGCTCTGAGCCGTGTGCTCCGTGAGGCAGCAGGCAGCCTTTGACTTGGGCATTGTATGCATATCCTGTTTTTGTAGCTGCATATTTAAACTGCGCATACCGGACCTCTCTAGGAAGGGATCAAAGTGAACGTATGTATCCCGTGCCCATTTTCTGGCAGTGACCATGGACTTCCCAGAACAGTTCATTTCAGGTTAGGTCTCAGCATGCAGGGGACCTGCTCATCTACTACAGATGAGTATGCATCTGCCTTATGGGGCAGAAAAAGCTCAAGCCACCTTGATTAGTGTGCTCTAGGCTCCAAGTTTGGATCTGCGAAATGTGGATGTTTCACAAATCTGGATGTCACTGTGAGTATGAACTGTGCCATAAGGAAGTACATAGCCTTGGCATTCCAACAGCGGAGATCTAGTCTCAAATGCTTAGAAACGTGATCCAAACCTTATATTATGTCCCAATACCATTACTGTTAAGGGATTCACATGTTTTAGGCCGAAGCTATGCACCACTCATGGGCTAAAAGGATAATGATAGGGAAAAGAGGCAATTCAAAAGCGTTTTTGTTGGCTAGAATAGGGACCAAATAGCAGTATTTGAGGGGAACCTGTAGTAAGTGCTTTGAATCCTGTTTTTAAGAGAAGAATTTCTTTGTTTCCAGGCCTATGCTCAGACAAATGTTTCCATAATAACTGAGTGAAAATAAATACCTCTTGTCTGATAAAAAGGCCACTAGTACAAGATAATCAAGTAAGCCTTTGACTGTGCTCCAGTCGCTGCTGTTGTGACCAGCTACCAGCTCTGAGAAAAGCTGGTGTCAGTGGTCTTGGAGCTTTGGAAGGTCTGGCTGCATTTCTGAGATGCATCAGATGAACTTAATTCCTTTTTTTTTTTTTTTAAGGATACCAATTTGAGAAGCATTTTAGAAGTTTTAGAAGTACAGCAGTATGGTAAATTAATAGCAATAAAATCAGTTACATACTGCAAATACTGTGCAATGAAGGTTGACAGAGATTGTATCTATAAAAAGAAATGTATGCAAACATTTGTTTCAATTGAATGCAGCTTTAAAACGTTGTTTAGTGGAACATTTGGGTTAAATTACCTTCTTTCTGTGTGGTCAAACAGACCCATTTTCAATGTTTAAGTAAGGTGAATTTTCTCTTTCTCTCAGGAACAGCTGGTGCTTGCTATGTTCTTCACATAAGGAAATTCCCTGTAAAATCAGTGTTTTGACACTTAACAGCTTGACACTTCAGTGTTGTCTGGCTGCTTTTGCTTAGCTGCTTTTGAAAGAAGCACATTTAAAGAAATGCCTAAGATTCTGCCACTGTTAACTTTTATTGACATTCAGGTCTTTATTCAATTCCACCAGTAGACCAATGATACTAGGGAGGTTACCGTGATGTGTAGTGAAAGCAGAATGTAGGTAACATAAACAGCAGAAAGTGGTTCAGTTCTTGCATGTAGTGACTACAGAACAGCAGCTACTCCTTCCAAATAGGGGGGTTCCATGCTGCCGGGACTCAAGTCTTGTATGAAGTGTGTTGCCTTGTACTTTGAGCCACTTTGTAAATAAACTTTAATGTGGTTTTCAAAATAAATCTTTTTTATGATGCATTGCTTTTCTGCCATAATCAGTGATAGCTTTCATCTGGGAGTATGAAATCAGGCTGTTCTGTTGCGTGACACTAATAAAATAGCAGAATGGTGTGGGAAAACAGATACTAAAAGATACTTAACTTACACCTCCCCAGGACCAGAAATAAACACTCAAGCCACCATAATATAGGTATTAAGACGCCATTTTTTCCCTTGAAAAGATGGTCAGGTGCTTTACCCCAGTGGCTCAGGTTAAAAAGCAGGGGTGGTTAAATTCACTCTCTTCTTTCAGTTTGGTTAAGATGGTTCCATAGTAAGGAAGACTTTTCTCAGTTGTGAGGCTGTGTGCTGTAGTTCAGAGAACTCCATTCCAATTTTTGGCAGTTTTATGGGTCTTCCTGAATCTTGTCAACAAATCTTGAGGTGGCAGGCTGCCTGGAGAAAGGTGCAAGTACAGCACAACATATACCAAAAGGCATAAGGAGAACTTACAAAGAAGATTTTATAGATGTTTGTACTGTATGCATTAAAAAATGAGTAGTTATGAGGCACAGAAGAAATGTCATGTCATGGAGGCAAACACACAAAGGTGAGACAGTCAAGCCAAAGTATTTATGTATTGTTTTGATACAGAGATAATTTAATGGATCCAGCAGAGAAGGAGAGGAAGAAAAAGCAGGACACTTTGTAAAAGTTGTGTGTGCTTGATGGGCAGTTATATGGGAAGTCATTTAAGTGAAAGCTCAAGAAATGTCATGAGGACAAAATGTGCCATTGCAAAAATGCAAGGCCAGTGAAGGTTAGTGTGTGTGACCCATGCATACCAATAGTTTTTTGCTCATGGAGGAGAACTTTTCCTTCCTGTGTTCCAGCATTGGGTGATTGGAAATGAATCTCCTTGTGCAAATTTTAGAAAAGGACTATTATGATTCTGCTGTTAGCTGAGGAAATGGTGTAACATTTCACCATAGTGATCTTCCTCTGCTCAGCTTTCATGAGAGCTCACCTAGAGTACTGCATCCAGCTCTGAAAGCACAAGAAAGACGTGGACCCATTGGAGCAAGCCAAGAGGAGGCCACAAAAATGCTCCGAGGGCTGGAGCGCCTCTGATATGGAGACAGGCTGAGAGAGCTGGGCTGGTTCAACCTGGAGAAGACAGGGCTCCGGAGAGACATTATTGCAGCCTTCCAGTGCCTAAAGAGGGCTTGTAAGAAAGCTGGAGAGACACTTTTTACCAGGGCCTGTTGTGCCTGTAGAAGGGAAGGGGTTTTAAACTGAAATACAGTAGATTTAGATTGGACATGAGAAAATCTTTTAATATAAGAGTGCTGAGGCACTGGCACAGGTTGCCCAGAGAAGCTGTGGCTGCCCCATCCCTGACAGTGTTCAAGGCCAGGTTGGATGGGGCTCGGAGCAACCTGCTCTAGTGGAAGGTGTCCCTGCCTGTGGCAGGGGGTTGGAACAAGATGCTCTCGAAGGTCTCTTCCAACCCAAACCATTCTGTGATTCTTTGTTTGATGAAGGATACTGTGGCAAGCGAGTGTAAGAAGTAATCTTTTGGCTCTTGGCAGGATTCGTTTTGCTTAACTGTACTAATTTAAAAATAAGTAGTTATAATTTAATCAACATTAAACTGGTACATGATGTTAGTTTTGCCTGAAAGGCAGTTTTGTTCGCTGCTGGCTGCTTGCTGTTGCTTGGCGCTGTTATTTGGCTGGATGATGGAATTGCATTTGTTGACTGTGGTGGCAGTTTTTGCTACTTTAAAAGGTTAATGTAATTTCATGTTTCAAAGCATGCACCATAATTGCTTCATCTTGCTTCTCTTGCCAGTAACTGGAGAGCTCCTCTCCAGTACCCGTCTTACCTACCCATTTTAGGATGGCGTGACTGTCAAGAGTGCCCTTGCTCACCATTGATAAGAGTAAACTAAATGCTTAGTTTTGAAGGCGCTAATGGTGGGTAAGATCTCATCCTTTGGTAGCAATGGATGACTTTTCTGGTTTGGTTTTCTTATATTAGCTTGCAAAATTATCAAAAGCATTGACATTATGATGATAAAGTTGTTTTTCATAATGAAAAAATAGTGTTTGGCCATAATAATAATGAGATGGTATGCTGCTTGAAAGAGAGAGAATTCCCCGAGCAAACTGCGTCTGTGCGTATCCATCTGCCTAAATCAGCTTTATAGTTAGAAACACATGCGAACCTCACGGCATGAGAATTTTTGAGTCCTCTTTTACTTCTAAACTGTAAGCTTGTTTCTAGTGCTAATGTAGTGTTAACTGTGTTGTACAGACATGGAAGTAATGAAGCCTTTAATTGACGAACAAAACTCAGATGGCCTCTCAGATGAAGAGCATGAAAATGCTATCCTGCCAGTTGAGAAGCATTACCAGCTTGGTAATGGAGGAGGCATTACGTATGTATTACTCTTACGTATCAGCTTGTTAAAATTGGTTGCTTCCAATTTGTTTCTCATGAGCAGTTTACTGAACTCTTAAGGGGTTTTCTTGCACCTGTGGTACAGTTTTGTAGTAATACATTGGGACTTTGCATAGTTCTGCCAAAAAGCAGCCTCTTTTGAGTAGGTTCTGTGTTTTTTCTTAAGCTAGCGATGTACTGGCTGTAAAATATTCCAAGGTGCTGATTTGTAAAGCGATTGGGTCACTCAGAACCTAAGCACTGTTTAAAAAAGGTTTTGATTGGCTTTATGTTTTTGTAAAGAAACTTAAGATGATTTTGGAAATAATCAGTTCCTTAATGCTTCACTAGAAGAACCTGTGAAGATTTTTCTTTTCTTTTGATGGAGCTTTGGCTGTCAGACGTGTGATTTGCAGGTCAGAATGTTGCTGATTCTAAAACAGAATTGATGAAACTTGTTAATTTTTACTTTGAGGCAAAAGGCCATTAAAATTGCACAGAAAAATAACATTACACAAGCCGGAGGGAAGAATTGAAGATCAGACTTGTATGTTCTGTTTGAAGGAGCTCACATGTAAAGAGGAGTAAGAACGTTATTTGAGTATGCCGGGCATCATTTAAAGTAGCTGGACCACCTTAAAGCAGTTGAAGTTCAGAATTTATCCATTTATTAATAAGTGACAGAGGATGTGGTTTTATTTTTTCTCTTTCCCCCTCTCTCCCTCAATCTCAATGTACTTCTAACATGACTTTGTATTTTTATCCTCAGGTTTACACAAACGCTGACGCACCTCCTCAAGGGAAACATTGGAACTGGGCTTCTTGGTCTTCCACTTGCTATAAAAAATGCTGGCATTGTGGTAAGGATTCAGTTATTAGAAAAATTGTCTAGGAAAATCTGCAGATGTGTGTCTAAGCCTGAAAAACTGAAATCTGAATACTTTTTGTATTGAGATTTGATCACTGTCAACTTCAAGAGAATTGTGTTCTATTTTTTCCTCTTTACACTGGTAAATTTAGTACTGCAGATTGAGGGTTTTATTTTTAAAGCTACTGCTTCACCCTGAAGACTCTGTTGTATTTTTACTTAGCTGAAATGTTTTTCTAGTGAAAACAAAACTTTGTTGGAAAAAAAGGAAGACTTTGTTTCACTCAGACTCGCAGGAATTGTTATTCTGGGGTTATCTTATCTTTGTACAGGCTTCTCTACAGCTGCTCTCTTTGTACAGATCACATTTAACAGCCGTCAGCTTGTTAAATCAATCTTGTGTTTCTGCAGAAGCAGGGTTTAGCACAGCTTGTTTATACTGGGTAACAAACAGTGCATTTCCTAAGCCAGGCTAAATTTAATCAAGTGGCATTTTCACCTTACTACTACATAATCCTGTAATTCTTTCTTACTGGATGTTCGGTTTAAGAACGAAAGTTACATATGAAAAGCAAGTATCTTCTGTGAAAACCTTTGGTCAAACTGCTACTCAAACAAATTGTTCAATTTTCAAATTGTCTCTGACTTTTATCTGTAATAGTAGAAATTATCAGGGGTTTGGTTGTTTTTTATGCTGTACATCAAGTCTACTAATGGAAGAGAAAGTGTTATTGCCGCTTTGAAGTGGATCAAACCACTGTTTTGGATTGTGCAGTATATGCAATTTTTTTCTATTAATGGATTTTTTTTGCTCATATCTTAATGAGGCTTTTAGAGGATGAAACTATGCACACCCGTTTCATATTTGTGCTTTATTGCCCCTTAGTAGCCTTCTCTCAAGTAGCGAACTAAAAGTAAGGAATGCCGTGAAACATCAGCAGCGAATCCTCATCTGGGGGGGGAATCTAGTTGCATAAAATTTTTAATTCATAATTTATTTGCTACAATGTCAATGTTTTTTCATGTAAAGATTTTCTCACAGCATATTTTAATGAAAAATTCTGTTTATTTCCTGTCTTCTCCCTTTTTTTTCCCCATACCAGATTGGACCAATCAGCCTTGTGTTCATAGGAGTTATATCTGTTCATTGTATGCATGTCTTGGTACGTTGCAGCCACTGTCTATGCCAGAGGTAAATGCGGAACTGCTCATTCTGTTGCTGAATTTGAGTATTATGGTTTTTCTTTCTTTTCTGTTTCTGATTGTTGGCCTACAGAATGTCCTGATGCTGTAGCAGTTTCTTCAGTTCAGAATCCTGGACTTGCAAGAAGTAACACTCAAATTTGGATTGTGCAGCTATAAATGATAGCTATACTTTAATATATAGAAAAAATGTTTGTTCTCTGCTCATACACAAAATAAAGTTGGTTTCCTATCTTTGCTGGCACATAATCAGGTCTTTCTCATTACAGTTTTAATTGCTTGGCTTCAGTCCTTTAGTCCTTCTTTATCCACATAGCTTTCTTCATAGCTTCTGAATCTTCATAGCTTTGAAAAGTGTCCAGTTTATAAATAGTCAGTTTATAAGTACTTCATAGGGATAAAAGAGGGACTAAGAACTATTGTTAATAGTTAATCTTTCAAGATTATTTGTGAGCTCTGTCTCTTTGGATTGTGAGAACTTGATTCTTTGAAATTCTAGTGCTGAAGGAATGTGTTAAAATGGTGCAGATAAACACTAGATGCGCTTCCAAGTGAGAGGTACAGTACTGCTGGAGGGGGGGAACAGTTTATAAAGTTTGACTGATTCTTTTGATTAATAGTGACTTATTAAACATTTTTATCTGTCAGATGTTAAACAGGAGAGTCTTGTTTTTAAAAAGTGCAATGAAGGTTTCAAACTGAACAGAATCACAGAACTGTCCCAGTAGTGAAAAAACTACCATATCAGTTATAGTCCTGTGAAGAGATCCTGTCATTCCTGAGTTCTTTACTTTTTCCTCTGTAGTTTTAAATGGCCTTTGAAGATGTACATAAAACTCAGATCACTGGAACAACTGCAATTGACTGCTTGTCCAAGAAAATCTGTTGAATCCTTTTGAAGGTCTTTGTGACTTTTAGATTTGAGATTAATTTCTTAAAACTGACACGTTAATCCAAAATCAGATTCTTGTATCAAGGAACTTATTTTGTAAGAAACTGTTGAATTAGTGGGAAACAGCATTGTGGTTCACATGCTTGTGGAGTGCTGAATAGTCCTTCCTGGGGGAAAGAAGCCCAAACCATGCCTCTAAAGTTCAGCAGCCACAAAATGGTGCCACAGGTGATTACTTATAATCCTGGGAGGCCACCAGTGTTTTCAAGGTAGGGATCTAAGCCCTCATAGTTTCTAGTAACTCAGTTTTTTCTTCAATCTTTCTGATTTCAGGATGAAAAAGTCCTCACTGGGATATAGTGACACAGTTAGTTATGCCATGGAAGTGGGGCCCCTGACTGCACTTCAGAAACGAGCTTCTTGGGGACGGTAAGTTTGCATTAGAATTTAGTTTAATAAATTCTTTATTAAACATTCAGTGGCTATCCTTGGAATGGTTAGGAGATCTCCTTTTTACTAAGATGTTACCTGCTTTAACAGTGTGTTCTGTATACTTGAAATAGGTCGATGCAGTGTTATTTGTTATTTCCTGCAGCCAGCTAATAGAGGAGGTGTGAGAGTATTGGGGAGTGTCTCTCTGTTAAGCATTTCAATTTTCAGGTCTACGAAAGTTATGAAGAAAAGAATTTAGTAATAAAGGAAGAGATGTGGTATAGCCAGAAGTGCATTCTGTATTGTGAGATGTAATGAAGTAATTTAAGTTATCATTCTTTTTTATTGTAACCACATTTCTCTGCATTAGAGTTCATTCTGCTTAAAGCAAGTTGACACTGCATATGTTAATTACTTCAATATATTTATTCTGAGAGGAAGCAAAGCAATTATTTGATTTATGTTTAAATATAACTTACAAATAATGGAGAAATATTCACTATATCTTGCAATAATGACATGCAGCTACTTTAGAGTGGCAATGACAATAAAAGTTTCTTTCCCTTGCATTAGTAGTCTTGATGTGCAGTGTAAAAGGAGTCTGCATTGCAGTGCTCCTGAGATTAATGTGGCATTTGAAACTAGTGTGTTGACTAGTGTGAAAGGAGCAGTAATTGCCTATTAGGTAGAAATGGGCTTATTGTTTGGATCCTAAATATAATGTATGTTTGTTTTTTCGTCCTCAGGTATATTGTCGACTTTTTCCTAGTGATAACGCAGCTGGGATTTTGTGGCGTTTATGTTGTGTTCTTGGCAGAAAATGTGAAACAAGTGAGTAATATTACCCTGCCTCTGATTTCTTTTCTTTTTCTTTGTTTGTTTTGTTTTTTTGGCCAGGCCTTCTGCTGATTTAGTTTTTTTCCTCATGACCTTATGTCACTGAAACCTTTCTTTGGTTCTTGTTTAGACCATTCTATTTTCTCAAATGGTCTCGTCTGGCACAGAATCCATTGGATGTAAACCAGTCCTGAGTTTTGTTCTTAAAAATACCTGGCATTGAAATTTCTGCAGCGTCCTCAGCAGTCAGTTCCAATGCTTTCCTATCTGTTAGGCAGCTGATTCTTTGTAGAAGCTTAAAATTCCTTACTGGCATTGTAAGTCCTTTATTTTATATTCTAGCTATAAGTAATTTGTTCTTGTCTGTTTGTGGGGCAGTTAATACATAGGGGATAGTATGTTTTTTCCCTGCCCTTGTAGATGAGTGTTTATATTGTGTCTAAAAAGTATTTCAAGTTCTACAGATGAAGATGAGGTTAATTTGTGTATTTGGAAGCTGGATACTCTGTAATTTGTGTCTTGGTAGAGGGGAAAAAATCAACCACAACTATAAAACCTAAAGTCCTACTGTCACAATCTATCTCAATACCTAAAAATCCTATTTTACATCAGACGTCCTTTTGTTGGCCTTCTGAAGTGGAGATTTATGTTGCATCCTTTCTAACGTAAGTTTGAGCCTTTCCTATCAAAAAAGTATCTGATCAGCCAGTTTTTATGTATGTGTTTTGACCTTAAGCAAAAGATGATACTGGACACCTACTGACTGCAGCTTTTGTAGATTTTGGGAAAAAATAACCCATGAAACCTTTTCAGGAACTTGTTGCTGCTTTCTTGAAGAAGAGTTGAATGATCTTGCAGGGAAGCAACCGCTGCAAGAGCAGTAGCTGCAGAGAACCATGGCATGTAACCTGTGAATGAATTAAAGCCATCAGCAATTCAGAAGTTCCCCTTCCAATATTCCAATTGTATTTGATTTAAGTTGCCCTGTGCTCTCTCTTCTGGGAGGGACAAGTCTGTGGAGTCTTCCTGGCAACTCTCTGTTGCAGAAATCTGTCCCGTAGAGGGCACCAGAGAAAACAAGTTGGTGCTGCTTAAAATCTGCGTTTAGGGTAGTGGAAGAGGATAAGGAAGGTAGACAGAGGGAATTGGGGGGAGGGGTGGGAGTGGGGGGGGTGGCGCTTGTGAAGAGCTGAGATAAAGGAACAACATAATAAAAATATACTTACTTTACTTACTGCTTCTTGACCAATAGCTCTGCATTATGCTCTGTACTTTTCCGATCATGCTTGCATGTTAGTGTGTGCAAATTAAGTCCACTGGAACTTGTGGGAATTTCCACTGAGATCTTTCCTTTGATAGTCTTAGTTAAAACTATTGCCAACCCAAATTTGGTAATCTCTGCCTTCACTTTATTTGTTGTTTCGAAGAACTAAAATGTGTCAAAGCATTTTAAAATGGTTCTGGCACATGAATGGAATATTCATCAGCCCAGATTATTTTGAGGTGAATATTTAGTTAGACACAGTGGGGCATGTGAGTCTAAATACATATTTCATCATTTGAATTCTATGAAATGTTTGATGTATCCTTCTCACTTACGGATATGCAATATAGCTTCTGGTGCTGAATCTTTTCTCATTAGTGTCTCGGGGATTATAACTATGTTGGCTGCATTACGCTAGTGTTTTCCAGACGCTTTGTGCTACAAGACCCTATTTCCAGTTATATCAAACTTCAGATAAAGCTTTTCCTAAGGAATATTTTCAAAAGAAACTTAGGTTGGTAGAGAGAGTTCTGGTTAACTCTGCAATAAGAGGCTTATAGGTGAAGGTGTCTACAGCTGATGAGGAAAAGTGAAACTGGAAAAAAGAGCTTGGCTGCAGCGAGACTGGAGCAGGAGCACACTGGGGTAGGAGAGATAGGAAAAAGAATCTGTGCTTCAAAGAGCATGGTCCTCTTTAATGTCATAGTTTGCTTTTCTTGCTTGAGCAACAGAAGACCTTAAGTCGACTCTTGGCATTTCTCAACTTGCTCGTGAATATTTGCTGAGTTCTCTGGAAAAGTGTCCTTTTTTTCATTGTTTGCTGTTGGAGCTAAAAAATGAAAACATGTTCCTGCTGTGTGGGAGCACTTTATTAGATCTCCAGTACTTCAAAGATGACCCATCAGTGGGATGCTAAAGAAAGGAATTTTGATTTTTTCCTGGGTTTTGTAAAAAGGAAAAAAAACCTCCCCAAACTTAGGAAATAAAACTACATGTGTTAAAAATGTTGTGAGGTTGAGCACTGAGTAATAATGAAATAACACAGTCTTTATCCATCTGATAACATACTGGTTTTGTGCCAGCTCTGGCCTTGAGTATTGTACTGGTGATGCTTTGAGCTGAATAAGTAAAGGAATTAGGAGGAATCAATGAGTTCAAGGATTATTGTTTTGATCCCACTAGATGTTAAAAAATCCATGGCCGGTATGACAGAATGGGAAGGTTTAGGGATACAGGCAAGGAAACAGCGGTTTTTGTTGAAGAGACTAAGGAAAGGGAATTATTTGTGGCTTCTGAGATAGTTCAGTTGAACTGAACTTTCTACAGTTGCTAGTTGTGCATTAGGCATGTTTTGAGTGCCTGACTTAAGGAGTCTGATAACCAGATTAGCATGAGTGTTTGATCTTCCTTGATACAGCTGAAGTTGATGAATGCTGTGCTTGGGCTACATGAATGAGACATTTGATGAAGCACTCCTGTTTCAGACATCGTTTAAGTTAATGCCTTTGCAGTCACAGCCTAGTGATTTCAGCAGCTATGTGCTTCCTTTCGAAAACCATGATGATATTTCCTCACGTGGTTTAGGGAAATGCTTGTGGAACTCATAGATACATCTATGATAAGCACATTAAAAAAATGCACATATACAGAATAATATGTATGTCTTTTTCAAGAATAGATCCAGTGGATGGGTAGGTAAAAAGATTGACTAAGTTGGCTGATATTCCAGTGATACTTCAGGTTATGTTGCTTTGTTTAGGAAAAAGACATATAATGTCTGCTGGTCTTGGCTCAGCATGATTGCCATATGCAGTGATGCATGAGTGGAAAGCAGCCGGAGATTGAAAGTGATTGTTCTCCAGAATAGGAATCTGAGATAATATTAATTCTAATGTTTTGGAGGCGAAGTTGGACAGTGAGTCATAGTCTGTTGTAACACAATCAGCAGTAAACATGCACTGAGCTAAACAGCATATGAGAAAGAGTACAAAAAAGTCCTCCTACTGCTTTGTATTTTGTTGCTTGTTAGAACAGTTTTAAGTGATATCTGATTAATTAAAAAAAAAAAAATCTACTAAAACACTTTCAAAGTGATGGTAATGTTGGCTTGCACCTCAGCGCACCAGTCTAATGTTTACTGTCAAGTCTCCTGCAGCCAACTGCTCCACTCTAAGGGGGAGAATAATGATCCTTACTTTTTATAAGTTTAGCATTTTACTTCAGCTGTCTTCCACCTGTCAATCACTCTTGTCTGTTTAGCTCTTCTGCAGTGTTAACCTTTCGTGGATTCATAGAATGGTTTGGGTTGGAAGGGATCTTAAAGCTCATCCAGTTCCAGCCCCCTGCCATGGGCAGGGACACCTTCCACTAGAGCAGGTTGCTCCAAGCTCCGTCCAGCCTGGCCTTGGGGCAGGCTCAGGATTTCATCTTTTTTCTTTCTTTCTTTGCTCTTCAGCCAGCAGGATCTGGTGGAGGCTCCTCTAAGTCATGACATTTCTGAGAATCCAGTTGGTATTTTAAAAATGGATTTTAGAGCCTGAGCTGCATTCTGCTGCTGTTATTCCCTTTCCTTAAAGGAATAATGTAATTTCTTTTTTAATAGCTTGTCATAAGGCTACAGTTATTTGTATAAATTGAATGCATGGTAGGTTAAATATTTATTGTGGCTGAGGTTTTTAATGGGACTTACATGCTGAAGTCACATTGTGTTTCTTAGAAACCCCCTTACATGTCCGTGTGTGCAGAGAGGCTCTGTCTGTCTGTCAGTGCCGGCAAGCAAGTAAACATATGAGGCTGTTGATAAGGTGAAAGGCTGTTAAAGTGTATTTCTGTGTATTTATTTCTGTATTTCTATTTTAAGTATGGTGGGAAAGCAGGAAATTTCTACAGAGAGTTTTACTTCATGTGGCATTAGGGAAGTAATTTAGTTAAGTGTTTGACAAGTTGCTTGGGAAAGTACAGTTATTGTAGCTGTGTGAATTCACTGGAATTCAGGTCTAAATGTATTTAGCTCTTTGTAGCTTTCTTATTGAAAACTAACAGATGATAAATGTCTTGTAAGTGATACTTAAAGTTCTTGCAAGGTGGAAACAGCCAGTGTTTCTGTGATGACTGGTGTCCTCTGTTTTCATTTAAAGTGAGACTTCTGGAAAATGTGGTTGCAGAATTGCATCTTTTATCTTTCCCATTTTCATAGTGAAAAAAAAAAATCTATCCAGTGCTTTCTGCTACAGATGACACAATTTTAAGTGAATTCTGCCTTCCTGCGTTTGTGGATTGTTTGAAACAATGAAAGTCAGGTGAATTGTGTATTTTTATTTATTTTTTTCTCCTTGACTTGTAAAATCTGAGTTTTGGCAAATGTGCCAACTTGAGTGACTTGGTTTACATGCACGTGGTTTTACATTATCAGCTAAGGCCCTTTGCCTCATGAAGGTCTCAGAGTGCCAATGATCCCTTGATTGCCAACTGTATCTCCAGCCTGTCCTTCTTCCTCCCTTTTGGCTGTTGTGACTGCCATGTTCAGTGATGCACTAGCAGAGTGTCTGTATACTCAGTTCTAGCACTGTTTGGTAGCATAGAATCACAGAAATCAGGTTGGAAGGTACCTCAAGGATCATATGGGTCTGCTTGCTTTCTTGGCAAAGCATGACCTAGACTAGATGTCTCAGCGCCCTGTTTAGCCAAATCTTCAAAGTGTTTTGACACTGGGGAGTCCACCACTTCCCAGGGGAGATAATTCCAATGGATAATTGTTCTCTTTGTGAAAAATTTTCCTCTTGTGTCCAGTTGGAATCATTAGCTTTTTTTTTTCAATTTGCACAGGTCCATGAAGGCTTCTTGGAAAACAAGACAGCTCCCATAGATGTCAGTGCCACCAGCAGTCCTGAGAAAAGGAGTACTGATTTACGAATATACATGCTGTGTTTCCTGCCATTCTTGATCCTCCTGGTCTTTATTCGTGACCTAAAGAGCCTGTCCATGCTTTCACTGGTTGCCAATCTATCCATGGCTGTCAGCCTGTTGATCATTTACCAGTATATTGTTAGAGTGAGTATAAAAACATTTATTGTCTTTTGTTTTCAGTGTGGCAGATTGTGTTTGTTGCATGTGACAGTTGGTTTCCAATAGATATGAATATTGTCTGACAATTTCTGAAAGGTGGAATTATCTTGTATTTAATTTGAGGAGGTGCCCTACTACTTGACATGCTTTAAACACAGAGTTCTACAGTACTTATGAAAGATGGGATAATATTGCTGCACTTCAGAAAAACATGTATTGTAACAAATTGGAGTCCTTGGGGTAAAGAATATGTGGATTTTTATGGGCTGCGCACAGAACTTTCAAGGTTTTAACCTGTGGTCAATCTTTTTGTTGCAACAGAAGAGCAATTTCAACAGTGATATTTATTTCTAGTATTCCTTCAGTGCAGTCAGAAAAAAATTAAGACTTACCCTTTAGGAATGCATTTTGCAGACTTCCGTCTCCTGAGAAGTTGAGTAGTTGCTGCATATTCTGGATTGCTGCTGTTTTTTGTATTTGGAGGCATTTCATAATGGAACAAACTAAACCAATGTTTGAAAAAAAATCACATGTAAAAACCTCTACATTTTTATTTCTTGGGATTTTTGAAAAGTGATAAGATGCTGTTGCATGCACAGTGTAGATAAGTGCTGAGTGACACTATTGCTCAAGAAAGCTATCACATGAGTGTTATGAGACGAGTGGGAAGCAGAGGATTAATTACTCTGGAATTAATTGGTCTGCAGAAACTCAGCTTATATTAAAAAGATTTTCTTTTGCTGTCCCTTATGGTTATGAGAATAACTGTGCAGTATGAAAGCAATACTGTGAGAAGTTTGCAGAAGATTAAGCTTGAGGTGTGAGCTTTTCCTTTTGCTTTAATTGATGTTCACTCACATACACTAGTGTGATACTTTAAATGGGAAAATTTCTAGTGTCAGTAGTATGAACATGGATTAAATATATCTGCAAGTGTCTGTGTGGGTGGGAAGGCAGCTATAAATGCGTATAAAGGACTGAGTTTAGGATGGTAAATAGCCATGTATGCACCACCCAGCATGTGCTGAGTTTTCTTTTGTGTAGGGTAATGCTTCAGTCAGAATTGTAGGAACAGATAATGCACTTTACATAGCACTGTTTTGCTTTATTTTCTTCAGGATATAATAGATCCACGAAAGCTGCCTCCTGTGGTTGGCTGGAAGAAGTACCCACTGTTTTTTGGGACTGCAATATTTGCTTTTGAAGGAATCGGTGTTGTAAGTGCTTTTTACTGACTCTTCAGAATACCTCAGTCTATGTTAGATGATGGGATACAGCCAGTTTACTCCTGCTGGTATTTTGTTGTTTTTGTTGAAGCACTGATATGAAGAGGGTAAATTTATCTTATCAAATCAGGCAAAAGTTGAGGACATAACATCCCCGTCAAAGGGGAGTTTGGTGAATACTGATTACTACTTGGACATTTGGCACCTTCCCAAATTACAAGAATGCCTTTAGTTCCAAACAGACTGAGACAATAGTGTAATCATAACTAGTATCATAATATGGTAGATAATAATACAATACCCAGCTAATAATATGATGTTACTGTAATTACAGTGATTCAGCAGCTCAGTTTTAGGTGATGAGAGTGTAAAAGCAGAAACTTATTTAGCATCCTTCTTTTTCTTTGGGATCACAGAAGACAAAGTGATTTATTAGAAATGCATTATTCTTCCTGCTTCAAACTTCTCTGTAAATATGACGTGACAGAGATGGAGATGATGAGAAAAAGAATTGAAATTTTTTCCAGTTCATGTCCTTCTGACAATGAACCTCAGTTCCTCATCGTTTCCTGAAAGATGTGCATTAAATAGATTCATCACTCTGAAAGCTTGTTTTTTGAAAGCAGATCATTTTCAATCTCTGCTGTTTCTAAGGGCTTCCTGCTTACATCTCACACTAGCAAAGTCTGCAAGTTAGTTGGCATTTGTTTCACATGTTATGTTTTAAAAAATAGCTGAAGAGGCTTCTAGGAATGGTAGGTCATAATGTCTTTGAGCTGTTAGGAAATTACTATATGCACATTATGTGTTACTAATATAATTACACGCTTCAGCAAGTGTTACTGTATGATTAAAACCCAAATAAACAGACCTTTTCTGCCCCTCCAAAGCAAGACAAAGCAAAAAACCAAACCCAAACCAACCCCCGATCAGCATGCAGTTAATGTGAAATGGTGGTCTGTCACTGACATAACACAGAAGAGTTTTCAAATCTCTTTTCTGGAACTACCAGCTCTGACTTAAACCAGAATATTTTACCTTGGTATCATGGTTTAAACCCCGTCAGCAAATCAGCCACGCAGCCCTCGCTCACTCTCCCCCTTCTTCTCCCCACCCCGTTCCTGGAGGGATGGGGAGGAGAATCAGAAGAATGTGTCTCCCACGGGTTGAGATAAGCACAGTCCAGTAACTAAGGTATAACACAAACCACTGCTGCTACCACCAATAATAATA
>WYDI02007731.1:0-17901 GCA_009867235.2 Psittacus erithacus | reverse complement strand
CCCTCCTCCCTGGCAGAGCATGAGACTCAGAAAGTCCTTGGTCAGAGTAAACATTACTGAGCAGTAGCTAAAAACATCGGTGTTATCAGCACTGTTCCCAGGCTGAAAGCCAAAACCACAGCACTGCACCAGCTACTAAGAAGGAGGAAAATGCCTGCTATTGCTGAACCCAGGACACTTGGTGCTGTAATATCACTTCCAGAAGAGTTGAATAGGAAACCCTTTGAATTCCTGTTATGTTGCAACAATGTGTTTTCACACACAGGATATGTGGATCTAGTGACTATGAGTCTGTTTCTCAAACTGTTCTGGACTTGTTTTCAAACTGTGGACTGACTCATGCAGCTGTTTAGCTGCCATATATCTGAGTGTATCCAGGCATCCTTGCTTTTGTCATCTGGAAGTTCCATCATAGAAAATCATTAATTTTCCTCATTTTGATTGATGCCTATAGGACTTGGGCAAAAATCCTATCCGCAGTGAATCAGGCAGATTGGACTGTACTAAGCTTGTTGCTCTAAAATTGTATAGTCCATCTGGGGCAGACTACACTTACTATATGTGGGCAAATGCAAGTCATGTGCCCTAGGTCTGATATATAGCCCAGTGCTTACGGCATGCAGGTGTGGATTTGTAGCCAGGAAATCCCAAACGAGGGTCCTGTGAGCCTCAGGAAAGCATGGAAGGCTTACCACTTGGTAGTGGTAGTTTGTTACGTTATAGGTGGGAAATTGATTTATAGTAATTATTTTCTGGCACATTAGTACCCATGTTGTAGGGGAATCTAATCCTACTACAGCAGTAGTAACATTGACTTCTGATGTAAACCTTTAAAGAACTTAATATTTCTTCCTTATATGCCGGATGTTATTCATATCATCCTTGAGAATATCCCTGAGAAGCAGAGTGTTTGCTGTGTATTCTTATGCTGTACTTGTGTGCACCAGGGGAAAGATGTGACCAAGAAAAAATGATTTTATAGATCTGAGTAATCAGAACTGAGCAAAGTTGTTGAAGCATGAAGTAAAAAAGATGAGTGAAGCAAAGAGAGGCAGACGCTGCTGCCACTTTCCATAGTTAATATTTCATGCAATTCTCTGTGATTGATTTAATAACTAGTTATTACAGCTCAGTAAGTACCATCATAGACTGAGCTGCGATCTCTCTGTATGCATGTTTGAGACCTCTTGCAAATGTGAAGTGAAATAAGATTAGTTTAGAATTCTTCCACTAAGGTGTAAGCTAATGTTTTCTAACCCACATTACAATGGATTAAGAATACTCGCATAATTGGTTGCTGTTGTGTATTTGATATGTGATAACTTGTTACCCTGTATCTTGTTTATTGTCATTCTTATATCCATGTGGTTGAATTGTCTGGTAAGGAAAAAACCCTTACCATTTAGTTATATTGGCTCCTTAGTCTACTCTCTCTCTCTGCAGGGACTCAAGATGGATTTACCTAATCTTAGTATCTTTGTTAAAGACTTGATTCTAGATTTTATTCTGGAATGTCTTGAAAATAGCACTATTAATGTGAAGCTGTCTGGACATCACATTATAAACAGAAGCCTTGCTGTTTTCATTTGATCAGAAAAGTTGATTATGATTGTTTCATTTTATGCAGTAAGTTGGCCTTAAACATTTATGAAGCCTCATTTTTCCTTGTCCTTGATTCCAAACGTACATTATGCTAATTCTCATCTGAGAGCTGCCAGATTATTGAACGTAAGAACAGGAGCGGCAAATGAAATTCTGAGGTTTTTGGGCTGGTTAAATCATCTTAAACAGAATCTGATAAGAGAAGAGAAATGCCCTCTGTGGTTTTTCTTCCACCATTGTTCTGTGTAAAATATTCCTGCTAGGAATATTTAATGGTCAATTCAAGAACTGCAGTAAATGATCTATAAGACGCAGTGTAAACCAGTGCACCTTAGCCATAGCAGTTGGGAGGATTTATTTTCAAAGACATGTAGTTGCTTTTGTTTTTTATTAACAGGGGAGTGGCTAATGGAGACAGAAAATAATTGTCAGTTCATAGTCCCATGTTCAGTATGGAAATGTGTTTGTCTGGTTTCTTTGAACCAAATAATAGACTGCAGGGGAAGTACTCTAGTGCTGATTCTTTTTCATCCCATTGTTCCAAAAAGCTTTTTATGTATTGATTTTTTTGGTTCTTTTAGTTTAGCGCTTGTCCTTATTTAAAGTATGACTGTAGTTCCTCAGTAACTATTAAAATTAGTGAGACTAAATTAAATGGAGGAGTCAAAAGTCCTGTTCGCTATGAGGAAAGTGATTCAGGAAGGTGCAGTGATTCAGCAGGTTCCTAGTAGGATTTTCTTCTTGATCTTGATTGAATATATTTCTCTTTTAGATGGTGAGTGTACAAACATGGGTTGTAGTTAAAATCTGTCATTAGTTTAGAACTGATTAGCTGTCCCTGTGTAATAAGAAAATCAGCAGTATGGGAGTAATTTGGAGTATCGTTGCTTTGGCATAATTATGATGATGAATTGATGATATTAATAAGATGAATTAAGCTGTTCTTACCTGCCTGTGAGAACAATCTAAACTCTTACTTGGTGGCAGATGTGGACAATTTTGTTATTTTGCTAAAGTCCAGGCAGGTTGCTCATTTGTTTCTACAACTGCTACAGCAGAAATGAGGTTAATGCATGCTAAATGTTAATGCTAATGTTAATGCATGCTCAACTGTGTACTTTTAACAGGATTAAAAAGTGCTGCAGTCTGTTGCTTGTGCTGTTCATCTCTTTGCTCCCTATTAGAGTTGTCTGTAAAAATGGGGTCACTGCTTATTGATATAAGGTATCTGCTGCAAATTGTGGATGTCTTGGCAGCCAGGTGGTGATCATCTGTATGTGCTAACAGGAGGAGCTGGCAGCAGGGGTACCCCAATGATCCCTTAATATTGAGTGAGCAAATCTGAGAGCTCTGTACTGTCAGTCTGGTGGTTATCAATTAGTGTTGAGAGCTGGTTTGGGATTTCAGCACTTATAAGTTAAGAGTTTAAGACCATCATGGTGACCTTGTGAAAATCAGATTGACTAGTGGCATCAATAAAGTGTGTGGAACAGTAGTAGCAGCAGAAATGCAGGTAGGGGCTTTGCATAATGTTATGCTTGTATAAGAACAGTTACACCTAATGAATGTTTTGTGGTGAAAGCCTGATTGGCTTTCTTGTTCGAGGGATAAAAACCAGATCCAAATGTGAAAGTGATATTTGATATTTTACTGTAAGCATCAGAAGGATGGAGGATGGAATAGCTTCATAATATTTTAAAAGAGAAAGATACTTTTTCTTCTCTGTTACATATAAATGTTGTAAGTGAAGTGCGGTTTGTACAATTGAGTATGTGGCCTTTTTTTCCTATTGAGTGCCGCAGACTGATTAGTCTAGTGAAGGGAAAATGTTTCTTTTTAATATTAATTTCAGGTTTGGGAAATAAGGCTTCTGATATTTCAGGCTATGACTTAAGGATGTCTATTCAAACTGCTTTTGAACTTGGATATCACAGCTTTGCAGTAGAAGGTGGAGTGGTATTTGTATACCGAAAGACAGGCTCTGGAATCACATTAGGCAGCAGCTAACCAATTCCAGGAGATTTAGAAAAGAGAACATTAAGTGGATTATAATTTTAAAACATAATTATTTGGATTTTGAAAGTGATGCAGATGAGCCTGTGAGGCCTGTGCCTTTGAGGTAAAAACCTCTCATTATCAAAAATTCTTCTGCCCAGATTAGTATTATCCTTTAAAAACATAACGAAACCCAGTGGTGTTCTTCTGTTGCTTTAAGACCAGACTATATTTGTCAGAAGCAGACATTTAACAGGTAAGATGACATCATCTAAATGTAGTTGGGCCGCCTCTAGACTGGGGTGTATCAGTTTCATTGGTGCTCTTTTGAGATGGTGCAAAGGCTTGTACCCTCAAAATATGAAAGGTGAGAGTTCTCAGAGGATGTTTTTGTGTTTGGACAAACAAGGGTAGGTGACTGGATTTAATGACGGTGGAGACAACCTACTCTTAAATGTACATGGTAAATGTGAACCTTGAATGTTGTGTCAGTAAGAGGCAGGTAGGAATAATCTGAGAAGACTTTTCTGGAGTGATTGGAATTGCTCAGCAGATTTCAGAAGGTGGTGTTCTGTAAGGAGAACTTGACTTCTGGATTTATTTCTTTTGTAGAAACCTTTTATTACAAAAATTGATCTACAGTCACCGTTTGGCTTGCATCTTGCCTTGAGTAATTTATTTGCAGTCATGAGGGATCTGCTAAGGAAAATTAGATTATTTATTGCACTTGTGCAAAATAGTGATGTTCTGTATCTTCCTCAAGAGAGTGAGCTTTAAAAATGTGTCTGAAAGTGATGGAATAAAAGCTTGTTGCTCAAAACAATGTGTGAGACTCTTTTCTGTACAGTGACAGAGTAGCTGTCAAGGACAGGCAAGCAAAATATAGCAGTGTAATAATATATGTTATGATCATTATTTTACTTGGAGAAACCATACTTTTTCTTTAGACAGTTCCCTAGTACACTGTAGGGCTGTAGATCCACCTTTCAGTGAACAGCTGAATTCATTAGTGACTTCTGCAGACAAGAAAGAATGGGCCAGGCTGGAGCTACATTGGTTTGCTGGGGGTTCAATCTTCTGCCTTTGGGGGTTAGGTAGTAGAATTTATGTTTACATACCTTGAATTCCTTCCTTTGATAGCAGTTTCCTTAACTTTTTTGCTTTGAATGAACAAACTTTATTTTGTTGCAGTAGGATATGATTCTTGAGGGGTATGGGGTTTTTTTCTAAGTACTGATAAATATATTGGGTTTAATTTTCCAAAGGTCTTGCGTTGTCTGTACCTTATACTAAACAAACATCTGTATAGCTCCCTTCTACATGAAATACTTACTTTAGAAGTGCAAAGAATGGAGGATTGCTTCATTTTTGCCATTTTAGTGATATTTCCTGAAAAAGGGAAAGATGACCATGTATTTGTAAGCATTAAGCATGTCTGCTTTTAAGTTACCCATTACAAGGTTAGTTTTTAGTGGCCTTGACAATTAAATCAGTTGATCTGATTATCTGCAGGATGAATTCTCCTGTGGGTTTTTTTGATCCAGTAGTATAAAATGTACAGTAGAGATTTCAGATTAGAAGCAGACAGCCCCATTTAGCTTAGTTGTAGAAAGAGAGTGTAGCAGGATAGTCAAGGCAAGGAATGAGGAGACAGTGGTACTACTGGGGGATGTTTATACCTACTTCATGCAGCTTGGAATGAAAGAGAAGATACTTTGCCTAATGGATGATGGTAGATTAGCCAGGCTATTTCAAAGATGCAATTATACTTTGTCAGTAAATTAGGGGTATGTTTGAGTTTATTTGGTGGATGAAAAAAAGATGGATTATACCTGTTTTGGAAATTAAGAAATCAAATTGACATAGTTACTGAAGGGATCAAGTATGAAGTTTCAAGGAAGGTAGTAGTAGTGACGTGTGCCAGTGTCTCAAAAACAATAGGAAGATCTTTCTGAAGGAGGTGACAGAGGAAAAAGGTGTAGAATTTATTCAGTTGAGGAGAGAAAAATGATGGAAAAAAAGGAATTATGAAAAGGATTGGTATTGTCTAAAATATCTGATTTTATAGGTGTTTCAGGCTATGACGTGACTAGTGTGAAGTGTGGGAGAAAGAGCATGAAGGAAGCAAAAGCATGGAAATTGGAAGCAGGGAAAAGACCCGTTAAAAAAAATCTTTGAAACTGAAATGTCTCTCATGGTTCTCTCCTCTCCAGCATTCTGCCCTTGGTGACCTTGCTTGGGAGAGAAGACTATTCCCCAAAGTTTTCCCTGATCATAGTATTTCCTGTCGCTAGGTTCTGCAGTGATTGTATACGTGGTAATAGGTTATAGATCTGAAGAGTGTGGGAGTTACTGGACTAGATTAATGTTACTGCCTGTTACAGCTGAAATTGTCATTTGAACAAGTATAAAACAACATTGAAGACTTAGCGTGAGATACTGAATTGATGCAACATCCCTTTTGAGAAAAGATGTTACAATGTACTGGACAGAGAGAGAATCAGACCTGTGGGGTTTTCTCCTTTCAAAGCTATTCAGTCATCTAGGTAGGGTGGTAACTTTTTCAGAAAACCTTTTAAAAGAATTGAAGAGTGAAATTAATTTCTGGCTTCAGAAGAAAGTACAAGAAAGCCTGTTCAGCTTCAGTGTTCCAAAAAAGAAGCAGTAAGACCAAAACTCAAAAGCATTCTTGAAAAGAACCTCATCTTTTTGGCATGCAGTTAAGATGTTAGGTTTTCTGAAGTTGTCGCAACAGGAACAAGAGAGAAATTTAGAGTGAAAATCTAACCAGCAGCTGCCCAACAGTGACATAGTGTCAGAAAAAGCACTGGCTCGTGTTGTACCTCCTGTCAGCCTCTGTCTCCGTATGAACACTTCAAGGATCTTTTGGATCCTGATGGAAATTAACAGCTTAAGGAGCAGGGAGTTTGTGTAATATATGTGTAATCGGTTGTTATTTGGCTTCATGTTGATCCTGTGAGGTTCGGAACTTTTCAGCTTGTCTGAAGTACATGATACTGGATACTGTATAAAACCCGAATCAAGGTCTTTGCATAATTTCTGTGGGGATTAGTTCTGCCAAGGGAAGCATCTCCTGCAGTGACAGCAACTGGCTTAAAACCTGAGAGAGAGTCTTTGAACCTGGAAAGGCTCGCTGCTGGGGCTGGGAAGGGATGCTGTCGCCTGCTCTGATTCATGTGGGAAAGGCTGCATGAACATCCTCATCTGTTCTGGAGGCAGATCTAGTCCTGATATTAACTGAAGGATAAGCAGGGAGAAATTAGCATTTTAAAATCTATTTTCAAGAACTAAGTATGATAATGTGCCTTTGGCTACTGATAGTGCTATTTCTTTTTGCGTATCTTTTCCTTAGATTTACTATAAATGAAGCTTGTAATGTTCAAGTGAGGTCGTTGGTGCAGGAACATGTGTTTAGATGTAGTATGTTTTATTTTGAGCTACTCATTTGTGTGCATGAGGTGACATAGAGTCATAGTTTGAGCTGAAAGGGGCCTTCAAAGGTCATCTATTCCAGCTCTCCCTGCAGCAAGCAGGAGCATCTTCAACTAGATCAGGTTGCTTAGAATGGCATCCAACATCTTTGAGTTTAATGGCTGAGCTTTATTTAATGGATAGTTAAAAAGCGAGGGTTAGCATGCATCAGAGAATTGTCCTGAAATGTTTTTTTAATGGCTTTTTAATTGTTTTTAATTAAGTCTTTGTTTTCATGGTGAAATGTGGACCTCCAGAGTGACTGGGTTTAAATGCAAAAGATCAAAAATTGTAGTACTGAAAAAAATTGTAATAATAAAAATATATATTTAAATGCTTCCTCTGGACACAAGCACATTGAAAATAATATGCGTCACTTGGCCTTTGTTTTCCTTTATGAACTAAGTTTTGGATAGATAATTGTATGATAATGGTGTCTGCCTGCAAAAAGAAGTTTGTTAAAATGTAAAAGGATTAAGAACTACAAAATAAAATAGGAACAGCTGTTAAGGGTAGAACAGAACAGTAGTTGTAGCCTGCCTGTGAGGAGCTAGTGAGTATCTGAGATGAGTGATTTCTCCTGGATGAAATCACAGAATCACAGACTGGTCTGGGTTGGAAGGGACCTTAAAGCTCATCCAGTTCCAACCCCCTGCGATAGGCAGGGACACCTTCCACTAGAGCAGGTTGCTCCAAGCCCATCCAGGCTGGCCTTGAAACACTTCCAGGGATGGCGCATTCTCAGCTTCTCTGGGCAGCCTGATAGGAAGATATTAATAATATTTTCCCTAGATAAAGTATTCCTGTCTAGGAGCATCCACATACTTTCAGTTTGTGTTTTAATGAAGACGTAAGAGGGTCTGTTATGCTGATGAAATTCAGGCTGGGAAGAGCAGTTTATTTCTTGGCTTTCCTTTGTTGCCTGGAAATTTTTTCTTGGTAGCTGAAAACTTAAGTTTTAAAGTGTTTTCCAGAACTTACTAAGTGTATTTTTCTGTATGCCATATAGTGCACGTAAAAGGCAGTCTCTCCAGCAGACACATGCAGAAATGGTTATAATGCTTGTGTATTCATATTGAAATGATGGCAAGCCCAGCAAGGTCATTTGGCTATAATTCAGGAGCAGAGCACCCAACGCTATATTTATTAAAAAGCAGTGCTTAGTGTGCCTTGCCCTGTTTCTGTCAGAAGAATGGAAAAGCGTGTGGGTCTGTATTCTGGTAGTCACGGACTCAAGCCTTGCTGCTGGGAGAGCTGAGGCTGACTGCTGAGCATGAGGTTGTGTGTCAATCATGTGCATGGTAGGTTTGTCTGTGATGGAGACTGACAGTGCAGACATGCCTAACGAAAACAGAATTCCCTTTGGATTCTGAACTATTCTGTTACAAAATAGTGATGTTACTCATTGCCTATATATTTTCATCTGGACACCATAAGTTTCTCTTGTTAGTTTTTTCTAACCTATAAATGCTGCCTTATGTTCTCACACCATTGCTATTTTCCAACCAAGATGGGGGTGCTGTTCAATAACTGAACATTTCTATAGGCTACATAAAACATTGTGATCTTCCAGGCTGTAAAACATTATTGTAGAGTAATCTTATTAATAAAATCATCTACATTTTGGAAATCTGCTTTGAAAGGGGGGAGAAAAGTAGTTTTATTGTAGGTAATTTATGTGATTGTTTCTCTCTCTATTTCCAGGTACTTCCATTAGAAAACAGAATGAAGGACACCACACGTTTCCCACAGGCATTAAACATTGGCATGGGAATAGTGATAACCTTGTATATCTCACTGGCCACTCTGGGGTATCTGCGCTTTGGGGATGAAATCAAAGGCAGCATAACTTTAAACCTGCCACAAGACATATGGTAAGTGCATACATGACTTAAAACCAGTAATCTAGAAGGCAAAAACCTTGTAAAGGTTGTTGCATGCTTCAGTGCTGTCATGCTTATAACTGATACGTGCTCCAACTCTTTTGAAAGTGTACTATATATACTATCTTTGTGCCTTCCACAGTTGAGCTATGATCCTAGCCAGCAATTGTTTGCATATTAAAAGGAATTGCATATAGAAACAGGTGAATGATCTTTATAGTAAAGTATTCCATCTCTGGAAGGAGCTAGTTCCAGGTGTATTGAAGGAGGGATATGTATTTGCAACCAGCCTTATTGCAGTTCTGAAACCGGCTAGTTTTATCTTAGACATCCTGGTAATATAGTAGCCTTCTTTAGTGGAATCACTGAGTTTAGCAGGTAAACTACTGGAGTAGAAGACATCAAAAACTGAATAGATTTGTAGTTCACATACAAGTCCATGAAAAGTGTATAATAATGGCTTCCTATCAGGAAAATGAAGCTTATGCTTTTCCCAGGGAAGTGATGGAATCGCTGTCACTCTAAGTGTTCAAAAAATGTGTAGATAGGGCCCTTAGTGCCATGGTTTAGTGGTGGACTTGGCAGTCCTGGGGTAAAGGTTGGACTTGATGATCTTAAAGGTCTTTTCCAGCTTTGTTGATTCTATGATTCTGTGCCATGTCTCAGAGATATTACAATTTTTATTGAGCTTTTTTTTAATGATATGAGAACCCCACATGCTGCATGCTGAATAATCACTGAAGACTATTTCAACTGGTGCATTGTTAGTTTTGTATCTATCTATGCATGGATATATACTGTAACTATTAATTTAAATATAACTTAATGTTTTTAGTACTTTTATGTCTGGCCTAAAATTAGATATATCAGCAGTGCACAAGTGTAAAAGCTGAAAAGTGTTTCAGTGTTTTCATTCTGATCAAGTAATGTCTTGCAGGTTACATGCTTGCATCTTGCTGTTTGATGCCTTTTGGGGTAGCATTGTGAAGTATTCACTCAAATAGTGTGAATCAAAACCTGCTTTGCTGAACTGAATGCTGACTAGTGCTTGTGGTTGATATGATTAGTGAAAAGTTTGTTTTAAATGGTAGCTCTAGGTTTATTTGTGCCTTAAGAGAAGTGCTTATAGAAAAGGATTTAGAGGAATGTGGAATAAGGTGAGCTTGCTACTTGCTATTGCTTTTTATGGTGCTCATGCAAGCAGCAGAATGAACTTTATTCTGCTGTAATAATCTGCTTTATTCTGCAGCCCTGCTGTCTAACTGGGCTGTTCAGATATAAGTTTCCAAATAGCTCTTGGCTACAGGGCAGATGTGATGAGAAGATATTTATCCTGATGGCTTTACAGGCCTAATGCAAAGAGAGAGATTATAGAGATGGAAACTGATGCTCTGTAGGTGGGGAATTGGCATTTTAAGTTTAATAACCTCAGAGCTACTCAGGGCACATATGTAGAGATAACAAAGTCATCTGTTTTTGTCTTACCTTGATTAGTTGCCCGGAGCACCAAAGAAAATTAGAAGGAAAAGCACCTCAGTGGTATGCCGATGGGTTGTGATGTATGATGCTATTGCTGTACAGTACTGTGGGTCTCCCTAGTAGAGTACTGATGAGCAAATGTGTGCAATTATCTGTCCTAGCAAAACAGGTTTCCAGTGAACCATATGACAATATTTTGTTACTTCATCCTCACATAAAAAGCCAGGAATGGCTGGATTTAACTAGAGAAACGCAAGTAATGGACAAGTTTTAAGAAGAAAGTGGTCATGCCAAAAAGCCTGCAATGTAGCTAAGCAGCTAGATTGGTTTATGTGTTTAATTCTAGCTGGACAATCCCTGTCTTAAAAATAAGCCTTTCCCATTAAGAAAATTTAAATTCTGTGACTTTCAGTTGTATTTGATGTTCTTGCGTATGAGTTGACCAGAAGGCATGCACAGGCCCTAGACCAGTTAAGTCCTTAAGTGTAATTTAAATAGAGGACTTATATTCTTAAAAGCATTCTGCTAGATTGGAGCTTTCTGAGAAGATAGTTGTTGCAGTTCTAGTTTAGATTGTCTTTTGGAGTGCAAATTGTCACTCAACATAATATATTAATTAGAATATCTTGGAAAGGGACTTCATGAAAAGATTAGTTTTCAGCTTGGTTTTGCTGATCACAAAGGCATGTAGTGATAGGACAAGGGGGAATGGCTTTAAACTGTAGGAAGGCAGACTTAGATTAGATGTTCACAAGTTCTTCACTGCGGGAATGGTGAGGGGCACAGGTTGCCCAGAGAAGCTGGGTACCATCCCTGAAAATTTTCAAAGCCAAGCTGGATGGGGCTTGGAGCAACCTGCTCTAGTGGAAGGTGTCCCTGCCCATGGCAGGGGGTTGGAACTGGATGATCTTTAAGGTCCTTTCCAACCTAAACTATTCTGTGATTCTATATATGGGTTATTTTCCAACATACATACAGGCAAGATGCACAATTTAGGCTGCCAACCATTGCAGGCATTTTTTTTCAAATGGTTTCCTTATTCTGTGCCTGAGCTTCACAGATGCTTTTATTATATCTCTTACTGGGGTACAGGTTATGTGAGGGTAGGTGTGAACTTTTTTCCTTGATTTCTTTTATGTTCACCTTTGATATGACACTTTTTTCTGATAAATAATAATTATCTTTTCCTTTACTCCAAGGATGGGGTTTTCTGATTCTGAACAGATCTGAAAGATTAAAGCTGGATGATCTAAAGTCACTTAATATTTTTGGAACCATAAAGAGTATTTTAAACCAATTTAGACAGAAAGAAGTTAAATGTAATGGAGCTTTATACTCTTATAAAGAAACTGTCCACTACGTTTTCTGAGCAGTATGCATTTTCTGAACATTTTTATGTATAATCAGATGATATACAGGGTGCAATACCCCTAGAATGGAAAGAGATTAATGAGAACAGAAACACTTACCTCTTCTTAAAATGTAGGTTGTGCCTTTTACCAGTCTGTGTAGAGATGATTTTGCTTTTTATGCAACTGAGTTCTTAAAATGGTGCAGGAGAGCAGCTTGTCTGTCTGGCACAGAATTTAAAACCATCCTAAGGTTGCTTTGCAAGAAAATAGACATTATCTTAAAAAATAAATGTCAATCCCCAAAACGGTTGTCTTGTTACAGCAGCTCTAGTTCTGTATGGTAGGAAAGACAGTGCTGCATCAGAATGAGATTTCTTTTTCCAATTTCTTTATATCCTGCCAGTCCACCAATTTGGCACAGTTTGCACCTTGGTACTCCTTTGTGTTGCTATAAACCCTATGAAATACTATGACATAGCACAGTAATTTGATGGTGTCCTGCACCTAGCGGTTTTGAAGAGGAGAGTGTAGACAGCAAAAGCAAATTTGGCTATGGGTGATTTCTAGCTGTACCAGGTACTCCTGCTAATTTTAACAAACAGGGTTTAGTGAGATGCACTCTTCCCAGTGTGAAAAATCTTTTTAGGAACACTTTGTGAACATGTGGAATTCTGGAGGATATTGGTATCAGTCTTTAAAATGTCCAGTAGTTACCGCCACTATGAAATGTGTATCAATTTTATTTGATAGGAATTTGGAATTTTCTCTTCCCAAATAACTGCTGGCTGTTTAACATGTTCTTCTGTAAGTTTATTCATTTATGATTGCATAATATTTCTTTTGGTCCCTATTTTGTTGGTCAGCCCATCTTCTGCAATTTCATATATTCAAGTGAATATATCCATATTAGAACTTGCAAGCAGGTAATGTTATCTTCTTGTTTGCTGGAAGGAAAAATATGTATTTTTATGTATATACATAGCCTAAGTACCATTAGGAAGCTTATTTTTTAGTAGTGTTCAAAACTGACGTGAACATGTGTGAATGTTTTCAACAGGTTGTATCAGTCTGTAAAAATTCTGTACTCCTTTGGGATTTTCGTGACCTATTCAATTCAGTACTACGTCCCTGCGGAGATTCTCATTCCAGCTGTCACCTCCAAAGTGGAGCAGAAGTGGCAGTTACTCACTGAACTTGCAGTGAGAGCGCTATTGGTCTGCTCGACCTGTAAGTATGTGCAGAACATACGTAAAACGTTTGCTGTTACATGTTGTTGGGGTCTGCTTATTTAAATATGTTTGGTTATTTACTTTTCTGGAGGCTAGTAAACCTGAAGTTTTGTTTCAATGATTCAGTGTTTAGACTTTCACAAATTAATGAATCTAACCTTGTATTTGTATTTGGATCTCACTTTCTTTAGTAGGTGTGACCAATTATTTGACAACCATCACTTTTGCCAGTAATACTCTAAAGCTGACACCTGAATGTAATTTTCTTAAAATTAAAGGTTTTAAGTAGTAGTCAGACGTTGCTGTTTCATGTCAGCATTTCTCTATGCAGTGCATGCTGCTCATGGAGAAATCCTTTTTCTGCTTTGTTGGTCTCAGGATTAAGCCTAAGGCATCCTGCTCTGTACCCATAAAATAGCACTGGCAAACACAGATGCCTGGTCACAGTCCTTATGAAGGGCCACTTATTTTAAGTGCTAATGCTGCAAAGTAGCTTTGTATTTCTGCCCTCACTGCCTGTTACTCGTATTGTTTTTCTTGCTTGTCTCCTGTTCTTCCCATCCCTCCTACTGTGTCCTAGCCTTCCTCACAACTAGTCTAGATGTCATAAATACTAGTAGGAATCAGTAGTGCACATTGAACAGAGAGCATGGTCTCAACTAGTAATTGATATTCCTGAACGGAAGAGGAAGATTAGGTTTGCCTTTACAGCTTTTATCTGAAGTGCTGAACAACATACGAATCCTAGTTGTCAATTCGGTCTTTTTTTACAGTGTTTTCTACAAATTGCATGCATGCACTATCTGTAATACTTTTTCACCAGCAATTGTGTAAGCTCCCATGCTTATGCTTATCTTCTGTCATTTTTCATTGAAACACTTGTTTTGAACAGAATTGATTTAAATAATGCTTTGCTTTAACTGAGTGCAGAACATGGTTCCTAAGAGGATTCAGAAAGTGTTTCTTTAATAGAAAGAAAAAAACCCAAATCTTTTAAGTTTGAAAAATGAAATGGTTTTGGTATCAGTGACAGAATCTGTTGTAATGTCCGGACCATTCAGGGATTGTACACAGGTTAAAGGGACTCAGCTTGCTTGAAACAAATTCTCTGAAAAGAGAAACTTCAGCTGTGTTGCTAATAATGCGTTAGCTTTTTGAGAGAAGAGTTGAAAAGTCAGTTGCTACTGTTTTGGGAAGCTTTTGTGTTACTCAAAACCTAGGTCATTGTTTTGTCCTTGTAGTGCATTGGAAACTTTGCTAGGAAAAAGCGGAATGTTATTTTGTTTATTTGTTTTTCTGGGGGCATGTTTGGTCTGTTAAGTTTATTTTACGTAGGGACTTGACAAATGAGGACTTGCAGGAGGATGATCACAAGGTCAGTCTTGGCTCACTGAGCCATTCCCAAGGAGGCAATTTCCAGGAGAATCCAGCTCAGTTTCAGGAGAATCCAAAATCAGAATCAGTTTATTCCAGGATAAATCCAGTTCTCTTGTATCATGGTCTCATACCATGATCACGAGACTACCATGAGACTGCCAGGTTTGGCTTCCTCTTCCCTAGCTCCCAGTGCTGCTGCTCTTCCTCTAGATTAGCAGAATTCCTGTCTTTTTATCACACTTCTTCCTTTGTAACCTTTGCTAGATCCCTCTGTCTTTGCTGGATTGAGATCAGATGCCACATTTTTGTTTTTCTGCGCAGTTCAGCTCTATTTCTGTTCACCTCTGTTTCTGTGAAGTACCATTTTTCACTCTACCGGTTCCTGCCCATGATCATGCTAATTGCATCCTCCTTGCCCTTTCAGTTCTCTGCCTCCATTTTTGTTACTTGTTGGAAAAGCCACTCAAATCTTGTTCTATGTTTATCCACTGTTTATCCAGTATCCGGACACCTTTTGGTTTTTATTTTTTCTACATTTAGTTTATTTTTTCATCTTTATTTGTATGCCTTCCCCCATATTTTATGCTTTATTTTTATTGTTGACATAATCATTGTAATATCAGACAAGGTGCCAGGAGATTTTTAGTATAAATGCATGGAATAGGCCTTTATTATTATGTGACAAATAATGAATTTGATGGAACATATTCCAGATCTGAAGTCTAAGTGGTATGGCTAAGAGAGCTGACATTATGTAGTTTATGTTTCTTTTAATTACCCCTATTTGCTAGCTACAGACTATTTCTTACTAGAATTTGGAGGCAAAATGATTCCAAATACTTGCTGCAAAGTGCACTGCTGAGAATATGGTAAGAGCTTAATTTTAAGACCTGGTGCTTAGATGTATAGACTAGGCTAAAAGAATTTACTATTCAGTTCAGTGTAAAAGGATACATCCTAAAAGTGTGTAGAGCTTGGTTTAAAAATTTGATCTTGTTTCAAGGTTGGCATCAAGAAATTATGTATTTTGTGGAAATGCCCAGTAGTGTTAATACGCAGCTCAGGGACCTGCATGAGTTTTGATTGCAGAGGCGCATATTCTAGATTGGTGACTGTTGGGAAAAGAGGGTAATAATTTTGGATATCTTTGTTTAATTTAAAGCCCTGTCTGTACAGTGAAGTAATTTTTAATATCTATTTTCTTTTTAATAAGCTCTATTCAAAATAACATTTAATACATTAGAAGGGAATCATGAGGCAGCTAGCTGAGGCTAAGGAAAGGTTAAAGTATCATAAATGAAAACTAATATAAGTAATTTTTGTGGCTCTGTTGAGCTTGATATCTTAGATCTTAATTCTCACTCAGCTTTGCAGCAAATAAACTGTGGAGTAGTGATAAATTAACCTGCCTCCTGAGGGTACAACTGTCTGATGTGGTATTATGAAGAACTGTGGATCGCTTGGCAACTTTAACATTTGTTCAGTGGAAGAAAAGGGACCAAAACCCTTTGTGTTTTGGGTTGTGCTGGGCATCTTTCCATGAGTCAGTGTTTTAGAAATGGCTTCCACCTTACAGCTCTTTGCTAATTGCTAGAAGGAGTTGCTGTCCCATGTAACTACATTTTTGTCCGCTTCAAAGTGGAGAAAAGGCTTGAAATGTCAGGCACATACATGTTGATTATAAAGATGAATCTAGTGTCTTATTGCCCTTGCTGTTTTGTGTATTCCAAAATGTTCCCTTTTCTGTGTTGCATTTACAAAGTTTCAACTTTTAGCTACTATGATTGCTTTAGCTTTTGTCTGCTAGGCTTAAGGATCCTTTCTTACCACATTTTTTGTTCCACGTGTTAATGCAAGCAGGCTGTAATTAATTTACAGTTGATGTACTTTCTGTTAAACTACATAGACTGAGTGTAGGAGGCATTTTCTGGTGCTTGTTTAAGATAATCTTTTTTTATGCAGAGTATAAAAGAATACTAGCACACAGTCCCTTTCACATCTGCCAAAACTGAAACAATTTTCAGTACAAAGCAATAACTTCCCTTTCTTTATTTACATTGTTTCATATTTATGACCATGTTACTGCTTCTGGTTGTACTATCAGCCTCATGTTCACCTGGGTAGCTGCTACGATTCTCAAGACAGTAAATCAAAGTCTTTTGCTCTAGATGAGGAGGAGCACTGAGTTAATGCACATCTCCCATAAACGTGGGTGAGAACTGTACATCTCGCCAAATTCTCAGCAGGGAATGAGCCACTGCCTTATGCGTGTAATTTTCCAGTTATATTCTCAAATAATACCAGTTGTAAACACTTCTTAATTACTCATTGGTGCAAACAGCTTTTGTTGAACATCTGTTGGTGACAATTACTGGAAAGTATCATGTATGATTACTTATTTGTAGGACGAAAACTAATTACTCCTAAGTTCAAATGTATTATAGCTGAAAATATTATCCTGTCAGTCAGACTTACTGGTAACTTTTAATTTGGCCTGATTGTAGCTCTGCTGTACTGTTGTTTAACATCTCCATCAAGTCTGTTTTCTCCTGTCAGATGTTCTGGACTTGTTCGATGCTGCCCTGGAACCATGTAGATTAAATATGGCATCTCCAGTCTGACTTCTAATACATTCCAAAAAGAAAATTCTTTTGTGAAGAACTATTGTACAGCTCAATTGTATGAGATTAGGGAAGAATAATAATGCTCCGTTTTAAAAAGTAGTATTTGTTTATTCTGATTTTGTTCCTTTTGTTTATGACTCATTTAATAGTCCATACGGTGGAATTGGAAGAACATAATACACAACTTGTTTGCATGTCTTCAACTCTAGCTGTCTCACTTAGCTTTTAGTAAGTGAGTTAGTAAAGACCATGCACTGTGACAGACTTCCAGGGTCTTTGTGGCAAGTGGATCTGGGTTAAGTTTTTATTTCTTTTGCATGTGTAGCCTCAGTCATCTGTTATTCTTTGTAGACACTCTATTTATGGTAATTACTTCTCATGTCCTTTAAGACTCAACCATATTTATCGTGCTTGGGATTTTGAGACTGTAGATTTTCTACAGAAAATATTCTTCATTTAGGGAATTATATCGATAGGGCTTATTTAACAAACTGCAAATCATTACCCACTTACCCTTCAAACCTTGTCTGGAAATGAAATAATTTCCAAGGTTATTTTTCTTTACACTAGCTTTTAAATGCACCATAAATGCAAATGTGTTTTCAGAATTTCTGCAGGTAAACTGAAATATAGGAGTTAAGATGGAAAAACTGAAGTCAGCTGTTGTCGTGATTTACGCCCAGCCATAACTCAGAAAACCACGCAATCTCTCCCTCACTCCCCCCCGCCCCTTTCACCCTCAGCTCCCGGAGGGATGGGGAGGAGAAGGGAAAGAATGTAACTCCCACGGTTTGAGATAAGAACAGGCCAGTAACTAAGGTATAACACAAACCACTGCTGCTACCACCAATAATAATAATGATAAGGG
>WYDI02007730.1:0-16470 GCA_009867235.2 Psittacus erithacus | reverse complement strand
AAAGTTGGGGCTGTTCAGCCTGGAGAAGAGAAGGCTGCGTGGAGACCTCATGGCAGCCTTCCAGTATCTGAAGGGGGGCTGTAGGGATGCTGGGGAGGGACTCTTCATTAGGCACTGTAGTGATAGGACAAGGGGTAACAGGTTAAAACTTAAACAGAGGAAGCTTAGATTGGATATAAGGAGGAAGTTCTTTACTGCTGGGGTGGTGGGGCGCTGGAATGGGTTGCCCAGGGAAGTTGTGAATGCTCCATCCCTGGGGGTGTTCAAGGCCAGGTTGGAAGAGCCTTGGATGGCATGGTTTAGTGTGAGGTGTCCCTGCCCATGGCAGGGGTGTTGGAACTTGATGATCTTAAGGTCCTTTCCAACCCTAGCTATTCTATGATCCTATGCAGTGCTTTAAAATAGCTGCATAGATGCTCCTAGAGCTAAATGCCATTTTGCATACTCACAAGGTGGGGAAAAAATATTTATGGTGGGAGTAGTTCAGGTTTTAATATAGTGACTGGCAGTGCCAGCTTTCATGAGTACAAAAGCAACTATATGACATTCTTTTATAAAGGCCGTGCTTTAGTACAGATCATAAGACTTATGGCATAAAGTTATGAGTGCATCAAAATTTTTTCCATTTATCCCTTTTTAATATGTCCTCATTAAAAACATTTTCATGGAGACATCATCTTTATAGATGAACTGCAGAAATGCATCCAAACCTAATAGTCTTACTGTTAGTAACTGAACGGCGAAGCCCAGTGTCTTGCGGCTTTCTGTCTCCTGGGCAGATTCTGGGTTCCCTCACAAGGCATTTCCCTCTCCCAGAGAGTCAGAAAGACTGTTTGATGGGCTGTTCTTACATTTAATGAACATGAAACATAACCTGCAGCACATCCCTTCGTAAAGATCTTCAGGAATCACTCTTCTCTATCTGGCTGCCTGCTTTCGTAAAACACTTTGCATATTTATAGCCTTGATACCACTGTCAAAGACATTTTGGGGAAAGACAAAAAGGCATGGCATGATTATGTGAACCTTGCTTCTTGGAGCAATCCAGCTGAAAACAGAAATGCTGTCTTTAAATTATAGCAAGACTTCAGTTCAAGCTTTGTGCACCCACTGGTGCTTGATATCAATCTGTTAAATAAATATAAATTAACACTTAGCTCTTTCATCCTTTATCCACTGACAGTTGTCATGTGTATCACTCAGCAGATACCTATAATCCTATTGCTGAGCCAGTTAAGGAAATGGCAGTACTTCTGGACTTTGTGTTTTACTGAGGAAAACTCTATTCTGTACTTCTCCAAGTGTGCTTCTGTGAGATGTTTTTTAAGGCACTGTGTTTTTTCTTTGAAGTGAAGCAAATTAAAGTGGATTGGAGCAACCTTGGTGTCCTCCCTGAGCAGAAGAAGGCCAGCCCCAGGGCACAGCAGCCTTCGGCAGGCCCCTGCTGTGGCACAGGCGCTGCTACTGTGCAGGCAACCAGCAAGGATCCTGCTGGGGGATTTTTTGAATGGGCTAAAGCGTGTTCTATGTTGAAAGAGTCAGTGATGGGGACCCGACATCTACCCAACATGTACAAGAGGTTTTGTGGGGACTGGCTGTATTCTGGTCCCCTGAAGTGACTGGCCCTCAACAGCTGGAATAGCCACATCACTCATGGATTTTATAGTATTATCATCTAGGAATACAGTTTTGTGCTCCCAGATCTCTCTGCAATGTGCACCAGTGTGCTCGAAAGTGGGGACAATGAGGACAGTCACTTCAGAAGTGCATGTCTGGCCTGAACTATAGCACTCTTATAGCGACACCCTTGATGTGTCAGTATCTCTATCCTCAACAGAAAAATAAGATTAATCATGGATCTCTGATGCAGTAATTATGTAGCCTCTGTAGATTTATATATGATACTTATCTCCATGATTTGTCTCTTCCGTGTACATCCATAAATTTATTTTCCCTGTTCAGGATACAGTTATAGATAGTTTTATGGGCTCTGCAATTTGAACATTACTTGAATGGTATCTCAGCACTGGGCCATTCATCCCCTAAATTATACTTCCTAAAGGAGGGAAATTTTATCAGCTATTACAGTTGTGTGGTGGCACAAGTAAAGCCACAGAGATAACTAGAGCTGGCTCTGTTCGCCAGTGCTTGCTGCCTAAGTGGGCATCCAGAATTAGTTATCAGTTTTTGAAACTTAGCTGTGGATAATGGATATGGAAAATGAATTCATATAGATCTGCAGGTTTGCATTCTTCTTCTTAATTTTCCAGCTGATTGGGGATTTGTTGTATCACAGAAAAAATTGTCTTGCTTGGTATCAAAGTCTAGAAGCATCAATAAGACATTGCAAATTGGCACTTTCAGCAAACTGTTTTATTATTGATGAGATTTGTGCGATTTAAAGAGGAAGGAGCACTGAAGCATTTGCTGCCTTACAGGAGATTATGGTCACAGAAATTAATGTAATGAAAGTGTAAAATACCTAAAGGAAATTATTTCAAGTAATTATAGGTAATAATAATATGAAAAGATACAAAGGTCACATAGGTACCTTTAGAATGCCGGCAGATACAGGAAAGAGGTCTATGCTCAGGGGTTGCAGACCCTTTTGGAGAACCAAAGAAAAGAATTTCCTTCCTTTCTTCAGTGTCTTCCTGTATGCCAGATCTTTTCTTTAGCAGCTGCCTGTTGGAAGCATATTGTTCTCTCAGCTTCTTGATTGTTCCTCTGCCTGACCTCATGCACTGGCAGTACCAGGGAAGATCAGCTCCTGACTTCTGGTACTGCTTTATGTTGCCTCCTTGAAAACTCCTTTGGATGCCTGGGCTTCCCATTCTCAGTTGGTAACATGCTGCCTTTATTCAAATGATGGCCATCCCAGTATTTGGAAAGAAATGTCTTGGGTTTTTTATTGCTGCACCAATGTATTTAAGTTTTCCGAGGGTAAATGTTGAGAAGTGGATAATTTTGTTACGTGTCAGCATCAGCCCAAAAGAGTCTACCAATAACGCATGAACGTTAAGCCAGAGCAGGAGAAAATAGATAGTATCTGCTGACTGCAGTCTGTTTGATTTTTGAATCAGAACTTATTTTTGCAGGTAACAGAAAAAAGTCTAATTTTGTTTTCATTTGCCCCCCAGTAATTGTCTCATTTAAGCTACCTTTCCCACAAATGCATTGCTCTTAACATTAATTATACCTGCAGATGGCTTTCTTATACAAGTCCTTCTCTGCATGCCTACATATAATAACAGGTTAGTAAAAATTCTAATGTTTTTATTAGAAGATACAGCAAAGATAGATTAAAAGCAGTTACCCTTCACTGATCACTCAGCTCATTAAGAAATTCACCATGCAGCTGCCAAGTAGCAACTGGCCTGTTTTCTTTAAGTCCATTACACAGCTACTGCTGAAGTTGTAACAGGCTGATACCTTGCCAGTAATGTCCCAGCACTGCCTATTTGTATGTTACATGTGTACATGTACCCCCATATAGATGCTGACTATGCAAGTGCCTGTAACGGGAAAAAGGGTATCGCTGTGTACCTTGACAGAATATAATAGACACCCTGGGATGATGCATACTATCTATGTCTTCATTTACAAAATAACTGGTTGTAATTTCAGATACATGTATGTATTTATGCAGTGAAATAAAATGCATCAAGAAAATTCAGTTCTCTTAAATTCCTAATATCTTGGAACTATAATTCCTTACTAAGTCTTTGTTTAATATAATTACAGGGTGCTAAGTAATTCCAGTAGTGCCTAGCTCACTTCTCAGTTGAGGTTATTCAGGATGCATAGCAAAGAATCTTTAGGCAAGGGGAGGCTGGTGTCCCTGTGATAGCCAGAAATAACAACGGGGCAGGTGTGACCAGAATGCTTGATTAGGTGGTAAATGTTTGGCTACGTGGGTACAGAGTGACAGCAGGTATCAGGGCATTTGCTTGGGCTCTCATTTATTTTCAGCAGTTCTACAGTCAGAAATAAAAAACCTCCCAGTACTGGAGCTAAAATACAATGGGATTTTATCCGAATAACCTCTTTCTTTTTCATTACAATTTTAAAGGTCTGCTTTTCTATCAGTTCTCTTTGATTGGTATTTAAAAATGCTACTGGATTGTTTACCTTGATGGAGACTGAGATAATCCTTAGACTGCTTGAATGACTCAAGTATTTGGAGCAATTTCTCAGTGCTGAATATTGGCTCAATTGATTTGTCTAGAATCAAAAAGAGTTTTATTTTTTATCTAAATGGAAACAGAATTCCAGTGAGGTTGATTTTCTTCACAAGTCGTCTTTTCTGCTCCCTGATTTAGTCCCTCCTTTGTGTGTGGCTCCAATGAATGCAGCAGTCGCTGATTTCTCTCCCCAGTTGCTGTTCGTATGTTCAGAGCCTTGGCTATGATTGCAAATGAAATTGTTGCTTAGTATTTGCAGCATTGGTAGATTTTATGGTTGTTACCAACTCAGTATTAACAAATCAGTGGAGATTACCAAACTGGAACTGGATTTTTTTTGCAATTTGGGAATTATTAGATGGCCCTTATTCTGGCAGAATAGTGCTGGATGCATTCTTTCCCTGCTCTCACTAGCCCCAGAAGCAACAGCTCAAAGTGCTTAACTTGCATTTGGCAGTGCCCAGCATTCAAATAGCACAGTGTACAGCAGAGAGCCCACCCTGCCTCACTGGGTGACAGTGGGTCTTTTACTCTCGGTAACTGAAGATCAGAACTGCTTTCTCCAGAGGCACAGTACTTAAAAGCAGCAAAGCAGCAAGGTGAGAGGATCTATCTCCTTCTGAGCTCAGAAACAAACCCTGTGGTATTTTTGGCAATTGGAGGACTGAATAGTTTCAGATACTCAGGCCTTCTGGCATCCATCATTTGTTCCCGTGCGCTCACAACAGCATCATCTCTAAAGCGGTTGTGCAGAGCAGCAGGCTTAGGAGGAAATGGGGTAGGTGGGTTTCATTTGGTGCTGCTAACTGCAAATATTCAGGCGAGCCTCAAATGCGAAAGTGTGCAGAAATCCCAGTCTGTGCTACTGAGCTCCAGATGCTCAGTGTTTTAGTTTGAGGCTCAGTATTTTCAATGGATAACTCTCCAAAGTTATTACTGATGCTAAATGGCTGCTAGGTGAAGCAGGTAGCTTAAAAGGGATACAGGTGGCGGTAGTACACAAATACAGTTTAAGTCTTGGCATAGCAAAGAGGACTGGGATAGAGGGCAAGATGTTTCTCAGGAACTCATCTATTGCTAGTTAGATACTGAAGATTCATGAGCTGAGGGCAGATTTCTGGGATCAGAACAGTAAAAGGAAATTAAGCCTATGTTTGAGTCAAAATCAGAGGAGTGCATTTATGTAATGAGAAACAGTGATGTGCTCTGGTGGCACTGTTTTTGCAAAAGCAGATGGGTTGGGTGTGTGCAAAGTTCAGTGTAATGCACTAATGCAGAGCCACTGGGGTTTCTTCTTTGTTATTTGCCCATGGTGCACAGAGCAGTGCTTGTACAACCATTTCAGTGGCTTCATATCCAGATAAATTGGAGAGCATGACTGAACAGTGACAGAGCTCATTGCTCTGCAGGCAGTTACAGGAACGAAGACTGGCAAAAAGAGCAGTTAGAGGATGAATTCCTCCAAGGTCTTTATCAGCTATTCCTGCCTGTGACCCTTCTGCAAGTGAGATCCTCCTGCTCATCTCCTCACCCAGACCCACAGTACAGTGCCAGGAGGGCTGTTGTTGCCCAAAAATCTTTCCACAGGAGCCTCTGGGGCAGCCTGCTTTACTTTTCTGCTACCATTCAGGAATATAAAAAATATTCTTCTCTCCATCCTATAGTGTCTTTGAATTTCCTTCAAAGCCTGTAAGGATGACTGTAGAATTGTCTTTGTTACTGGAAAGCTGAGGAAGATAAGGTGTTCAGGGATTTAGACTGGCAAAAGGCTTTTACTGCATATCAGTTTGTCTAAACATGCCTTCAGAGATGAGTAGTGCTGAAATGCACAAAGCAATGTTTTCTGCAGATTGCCTCAAATCAAGGGATATGAATGGAAGAGACAAGTACTGAGATATGATACACATTTTCTATGTTTCTTGCTGTGTGCTTTGGTAGTTGAGATACTTCTTTAAGGTTTTATTTTTGTTCTTTTTCTCTGAATTTTGGAATCCCAAATTCAAGCACAGAAATATCAAAAATTGTTTTTTTACAGAAAAGCTTTTGAAAAGAATGGGGAAGATTCAGATCATTATGGAGAATATAGCCCTTTCCATTTTATTTCATCATGCTATTCAGAGCTCCTTCTCTGTATATATATATAGATAGATATGTAAATGAACAGGAGCGACACTACAATTGTATGGTCTAAGGAAGAACACTATTAGGTATAGAAGTGCATAAGCTGAACTAGCTCGCTTTTCTATATACCTTTTGCCACCTCTGGTTTTACAGATCTACTTTGGTGTCCTGGCATACAGTGTTATAACTACCTCAACCTAGATTTCTCTAGTAGGGTCAAAAAGAATTTAAATGTGAGTATTCATTCTTGGGGGAGAGTCTGAGAAGTCTTAAGCATTCAAAGTTTCATTGGTTTTATTGATCTTCTGAACATCATCAGATCAAATTCTTGAAAGTTTTCTTTGAATGAAGATAGAAGAGCCATTGCTGGAAGATAAGAGGCCTGTAAGGGGAGACAGAAGGGAGCAGAATGAGCAAGGGAGTTTGTATACTTGTTTTATACTTGTTACTGGGTTTAGGCTGTTTAATGTATTTAGCTTGTTTAATTACCAGTATAATCAAAGTCATGGGATTTATGGTAGCATCCTTAGATGTTGATTAAGGAATAGTCTTTGTCAGATCTTTTAATGTAGTGAGACAATGGCATTACAAATAGTCTATTCACAAATTAAAGAAAATCTGCACAGAACGGGTATGAGAGATGTCAGGGAGTCTGTTTATCTCTGACATTACAGCAACTCCTAATAAATCCATGGGGCTGATTAAGTGGTGGCATTCTTTCAGCCCAGCCTATCCTGATGTTTTGATTGGCTTGCTGGAACATTTTGTTTGGGACATTAACATCTCTGTTCCGCTGCTTTCCTTGCCTCCTCTGTTATGCAGCTACATATCTTGCTAATCAACCCAGAAACCTGTCTTTCAATCCCAAGGTGATCCCAGCTGTTTAAGCAGAGTAACAATTTTAAATAAATAAACATAGTTAAGCAATATAATAGCTTATTTTTTTGCATGAGCATTAATGACTTGGCCAAAACCAAACCAAAACAAAAAACCAACACCAGCGATAAAGAATTGAAAAGAGTTTGTAGTTTTACTAAAAAATGACAAATGCATTCAGTGTAGTCCTTGAAGTGAAATTTCTGAGTGCCTCAGTTTAATAAAGAACTCAAAAAACTGACTGTAATTCTGTACCACACAATTCATTGGCATAAGAATTTAATATGTATTCAGTGTATTCATTTTTGCACCTGTGAACCACTGGATATGAAAGAACCTCTGTATTTCTCCACAGCAGAACATTTCTTTCAGTAATAATTATTGTGAGGCAGTCAACAAGGGCATGTAGGTTTTAGAGGGCAAGTTTCAATGTTGCTTTTGCATTGTTTTAGTTACTTAAAAAAACCAAACAGCAAACTGAATGCAGCACAGGTATGAGAGATGTAACAAAATATTTTGTGGTTGCGTTTTTTTCCAGCCTTTTTTCTCACACTGCAAGCCTGTCTGTACAATAAAATGTAGTTCAGGAAATGTATAGTTTAAACTTATTCTTTCTTGCAGTAGAGTATTCATTGTGCGAGCTGGCAAAAACTTGCTTCTTATCATGCTGCACCTTGAATTACGTAGCCATTGTTTTTCAGACCAAGCAGCTTTAAGAAGTGCCAGCAGGTTGAATTATATCAGGTGATTATTAATGGATGGGGCAGCATTAGCAACTAGACAAAGCTTTGGACTGGTTTCAATTGCCAGCTCTGCCAACACTGGCCCACTGCAGAGAATCTGCACATCATGGCATTTCTCTGGACGTCAGTTTTAGCAGTTCCTGCAAAGTCACAAATTACATTGCTCTAGTTTTAAAAACACTATTTAAAAGCAGAGTATTGCTAATCATAATTGCAACATTCAGAGCAATACAAATGGCTATTTGTTATGGCTTAACAGCTCACTGTGACCCAGGTGTTTTAAGCTCTTAACGGTGTTTAGGTGATGCGTATACTCTGCTTATCATGTATTCCCGTTACAAATAGTAGCTGTAGTGTAGGTCATAGCAGCAAGACCAATATATAAATAAGCACAACATTTATTTTTTTTTTCCCTCTGCAGCTAATGATGGGAAGGGTTTTTTTTTCTCTTGATACACCTGTCCTGCAGATAAATATTTAACTTAGTCCCCAGGTTTTTTAATGAAAGAGGAGGATTGGATTATATCAGCTCCTCTTATCTCCTGTCCCAGATGCTCCCCTCTCTGTGTTCTCTTCCCCAGTGCTTTCTGAATTCATTGCAACAATCTACCTAGCATTTCCAAAATGCAATGAAAATTTTAAGCCTTGAACAGAAAGCTGAGTTTTAATTAACAAACCATTTCAGATGCACTATTCACCAGTAAATCCTAGAAGGTCCTGCAAATGGCAAGTACTTTATGTAGGGGAAGGAAGGAAGGAAAGAAGGAAAGGGAAGGGAAGGAGACAGGAAAGGAAAGAAAACAAGAAAGGAAAGGAAAACACTTTTTGAACTACATGTAGCAAACATGACAGTTTCTGTAAATCAAGAAAATTGTTTCTTGATATTTAATGTGCTCAGTAATTCTTTACTAGAAATAACAAGGAACAATTTCCTGTAGGTTAACGTTAAGTGCTCTAATTTATGATTACTAGTGAGTATTTTAATTTTTCATGTTGAACACCCAAGAACATACCAGAATAAGGATCAAATCACTGCACCATTCTGTGCGGACTCTTGTAAAATTCCCCTTTTATCCTGGCTGAATCTGTGCAAAATTTTATGTTTAGTATTTTGGGGAAAATCAAGTCACAGATGGGTCGGCTGCCATGTTTAAAAGACAAACTGAACCATCTCAGGCAGGAGGAAGGCAGGGGTTTGCCATTTTGTAAATGTGTTGCTTTTTCTAGTGTGGGATAATTAATCCCTCCATGTGTTGGTATGGGGGGATTAAAAAGCAAAGGGATCAGGATGCCACCTAGTTGTGGCTGAGGAGCTGGAGTCATGCAGCCATGGCAGCTTGGGGAGGCAGGTGGAAACAGGCAGAGCAGCCTCGTGGTCGGTAAAGACCTAAAGAACAAAACATGCCAGGATTATTGTTGTTGAAGGCCTTGGCCTTTGCTAGGTCTGACTGGTCTTTCCAAAAGCAAACTTCCTCCCAGGCCTAATATAGAAGCGATAACCATGATGTATTTAACACACTTATCTTCGTAGTTTAGTACTGATTATGAAAGCAATATTTATTTGGAGGTTTTCCCTTGTATCTCTCACAAGTAAAAAAAAAAATAAAATTCCTCATGGCAGGTTAGGCTTTTTCAAATTCAGTTCTCACTGTGACTTAACATACTAAATACGTATTCCCGCCCCTCCTTTCCCCAAGGTCCCCGGAGTAAGAGCCCGGTTATTTGAATCAAATCAGTGGAAATTAGGCAGGCAGGAGAATCTTTAATGAACTGCATTAAACTTTGTGTCTTTTAAAATACTGTTTAGTGTTTCTTTTTTATAGATACAAATGTGGGGATTCCCTTGCTACTCTTTGTTTACAGTTTGGAAATTGTCAGTGCCAGAGGCCTTGCATGCTCCAGAGAGACCATGTAGCAAATGATCTGCTCAGGCAAATGTTAGAGTTAGGGGTTTGTTTCTTGGAGCCTCCTTCCTGTTGTGGTTCAGTGAAAGACAAGATTTCAGTCCAAGGTTCTCAGTCCTGAGCTTTATAAAGCTAGCAGACCTTAAGCTGCCTTTTTTTTTCTCCTCTATTGACCTCACTTGCTATGTTCGTAAAATACGTGAGTAGACACAAGCTGTGGTCTTTAACTGTGAAATGCAGGCAACACATCAGCAGAACTCGTTATTTGGTGATTTATTTTATATTCTACCACATTAGAAAACTGCATTATTTCTCCATTTTACATATGTCAAGACCCCTACTGAGACAGAAATTTGGGCCTATGCTAAGTAAGGATCCTATTTTGGAGCTCAGTATTAACGAAATAAATTGCAAGAAAGTCATATCTACCAAACTCTTTCTCTAGGAAAAAATCCTAGGTGTATTATTTGATATTTTAATTTTAGGTATAAACCAAGGCTTACCCACTTTCATGCTCAGTCCACCTCAAACATTGCTTACTGACAATAAACTCTTTAGGTGAATAGATTACTGATGATAATACTATTTAATTCCCCCAATAAAGTTGGGGAGTTTAGTTAGGAAACAAGACATCAAAGAGGCATGATACAGTTTTCCTTCCTCAGAGAATAAATACCAAATTTCTCTTTGAAGCTGAAATCAAAGCAAGAGAGTCTGGAACTGATTTGAGAAGTAGGAGATAGGTATCCTGCATGAAAGTAAAATCAGCACTGACAGGTACATATTTTTTTAAATACTTGCATTCCCTTTCTTGTGGTTTTCATCTGATGTAAGCCAATTTTATTCACTCCAGTGAGCCAAGGTCTTCATCTAATGGATTTCTTGGTTTACATTGCAAGGGAAGTTCAAGTAGATTGAGTGAAGATGGGATCCATTCTAACACATTATCTTTAACATATAAAGGAAAAAAATAATGTGAATAATAGAGGCAAAGGCTTCTAAAAATATGTTGAGAAATGCTTGAGAAATCTAAAAGCTTTCTCTTGGACACTAAATAAAAGGACACAGGAAAATATATCTCTCTTTGTGTTTTGGTGGCTGGCTTGGTGAAAATTCTCAAGTAATTCTTTCCTGTGGGAATGGGTGTGGAAAGCAGCTTTCCCACTGTATTCTGTTGCAAAAGTATTGGATGAAGCACGGTCCTTAGAAAATATTCATATATAAATAAGAAAACACTGCTTTTATTTTGGGAATAAGATAAGATAATTGCATTGATAAATATGGTGACATGTATATTTTTATCTGGTGATTGTATTTGTTTAGACTATTTTGGATCTAACTCACTGTTGATAGCAGCAGTTTTGCTGGTGGGTGGCAATGCATTTACTACTTCTGGATAAACAAAAGAATTGGAAGCCGCTACACTTTTGCGTAATTGAACATTAATGAGTGTTTAAAAATACCAAGTTATTGTGACACTTCTCCATATTCTTCTAGGTATTGAAAAATACAGATATATTTACTTTGCCTTAATAATATATTTATTCCCAAACTCTCTAGATGTAAAAGAGAAATATACATTCTGGCCTTTTTTTTTCTTGCTAGCCATTAATCCTGAGATTGCGCTAGCTTCTTGTTTCTCTGCTATCTTAGTGGTTTTTAAGTTACTTAGTGCTCTGATGGTTTTTATACTGCAATTTTTGCCTCAAATTCTCTAGTCCTCTCCTCCTTTTAGCCTAACTGTGGTTACCAGTTGTTTGAATCAAAATAAAATGCAGCTGCAGGCTTTCTTATAGCACTATATAGAGCTTTGGGCTTGCTATGGCTGTTTTTTTCCCTTTCCTAGGATTAAGAGTCAACATTACCACTTTTGCTATTTCTTTTTAAAAGCAGATGTGAAAAAAAAAACCTCTTACTGGGCTTCCCTTTCAGAAACAGCTTACACACTGGGAGCAGCGCTGTGAAGAATGCAGATTTCCTGCATCTCCCATCTTCTTTCTTGTGTCTGGGAGCAGACCTGAAAAAGGCTTAAGCTCGAGTTTCAGAAGTTGAAGAAAAGTCATAAGTAGTGTGACTGACAACCAGTGGATACCACATGTGTCTGAGTCAGCCCTGTGGTGACTGATATAAATGTTTATAAATTTGTATGTTTAACGTGATGAAAGATGGGTTTCATCACTGCCTCTGCCCTTGATTTGTACTTCTCTGCTAGGGAAATGAAGCCCAGAAGATGCAGCTTTCAGTCTCACGGGTCTTCTCGCAACAGGTTTTGCATAGCTTCCACATCAGTTTTTGTACTTCTGACACCCACCTCACCTCCACCCCCAGAAAGCAAATAATTATAGAGTTCATGTTTCTTTTTTTAGATTATTAAATCCTTTGGGATATGAGATGGAAGGGTTCATTTATGTAATTCTGTTTTAGTTAAAAAAAAACAAACAGAACCAGCAATTCACAGCTTTATAGCAGTGCTACAAGTATGTTTAGACTAGGGTATACATTTGTATTCTGGTTATAGAAAGATGTTTAATGACAAAATCTTACTCTGTTGATGTATGAAGAGGGCCTATTTTGTTAGTAGAAGATTCTGTGTTCGATTTCCACTACTTCAAAACAAAACAAACAAGCAAAAAAAACATATGTGGGAAGGCTTTTTAATTATGTCATGCATGTAATAAGCTGATTAGAGCTATACACACATCCATTTTAGTCATGCTATTGGTAGTATGTTAGTAGATAGAGAGGTAAATAGTCCTTGCAAAACTTGTACCTTGGTAGAAATTGGAAGCATGCATACATACACTAGGGGGCTATTCTAGGCAATCAGATGTGTATGTTTTGGTCACTCAGCTCAAAGGGAGTTTATTGAAGACCTGTTGAAGGTAGAGATCAATGGCAACAAAGATGATCAAAAGGATGGAAAGGTTTACAAGGAATGACAGCAGAGGCTGCCACCCTTGGGTCTGGAAAAGTGAAAACTGAATGCTGTATGACAAAGAAGCATAAAAAACTGAATACAGGAGTTATGAAACATGCAGTGAACCTAGAAGTTAAGATGTCAGGTTCAAAATAAACAAGAGGAAGTCATTCTTCCCGTATGTACAGTTACTTTACAGGGCTTTTTGCCTTGAAAGATGCCACCCAAGCTGTACTTGGAAGTGCTTGGATGGTGTCATAAAGGGAAAACCCGCCACAGACAAGTAACCATGAGACTATAACCTCAGCTTCTGAAAGTCTTATTAGCAAGTTGCTGGAGATCATTCCTAGGAAGAACCACTATGTACTTTCCTGTTCTTGCTCACTTCCCTGGACTTGTGTTGTAGGTTCCCAGCAAAGATACTGTGTGGCTAGGCAAGCTCTTCTTTGAGCTGCTGTGGCTGTTTCTACCTTTATGTTTCAGTAGAGCAATTGATGCAAAGAAGTAGTATATCTTTACCAAGCATCTTCAAGCAATAGCATAATGTATATTTTGTGTTGCAGGGCAACAGACGACATGTTGTTTGTAGTAGAATCTATAAGATTAGTGTAATTTGAAAAAGGAGAAGATTTGTCCACTAAATTGGGATCAAAGCAAAGAACAATGCAATACAGTAACTCAAAGCTTGATGACAATATGATAGGTGGGAAAGCTGTTATAGTGATTAGAAATTCAGTTGGGAAAGTATCAGGGACTGAACATCTTAAAGCAGTGCAAGATAAAAAGTATACTAATTAAATGATGGAGGACTTCTTTTGATGAAACTGAGACATATTTAGCACTGATAGAACACCATCTCATCAGGGATGCCTCTGGCTGCTTCTCTGTTTGAATGACTTGATAACATGCCTAGTTTCAAAATAACATAAATTTTCTATTGATACCTACAAATAGATACAAATAGAAAGTAACAATGAGAGTAAGTTTAAAATTATTTGGATAATCTGAGCTTTTGGGCCAAGTTTCTGATGTTTTGTATAGGCAGATTTAATCATCATAGATCCAGTAATACAAAAGAGAATGCCACAGGTTACAAAAAAAAAAGAAAACAAACCAGAAAGTCCACTTGGGATGGTAACTCGAAAACACAGCTGTCACTATCTGTTCAGTGCCCTTTCTTCTAGAGGGAATAAAACAAACAATACCTTCGAGCTGTATACTGTGAGATAAGATGATAAGTGGAGCATTATGCTGACAGTGTGTCCTGGTTTTGGCTGGGATACAGTTAACCTTCTTCATAGTAGCTGGTGAAGTTCTGTGTTTTGGCTGTAGCCTAAGAACAATGCTGATAACCCACTGTTTTAGTTGCTCCTAAGTCATGCTTATCCCAATCAAGGACTTTGTCTCTCATGGTCTGCCAGTGAGGAGGGGCACAGGAAGCAGGGAGGAAGCAGAGACAGGACACCTGACCCGCATTAGCCAAAGGGGTATTACATACATATGGAATACCGCATGTCGTGCCCTGTATATAAACTGGGGGGAGTTACCCCGAAGGGATTGATCATTGCAAGGGTTGGCCTGGGTATTGGTCAGCAGATGGGGAATAATTGTATTGTGCACCTTTTGTGTTTATTGTTTTTTTGGGTTTTTTTTTCACTTTCTCAGTTTTATATTCTCTCCCCTTGTTATTTCCCTTAGTAGTAGTATCATATTGCACTTTAGTTATTAAATTGTGCTTATCTCAACCTGTGGGCTTTACATTCTTTTGATTTTCCTCCCCATCCTGCCTGGCCCTGCTCCCTGGGAGGGGGATAAGGGAAAGGGTGAGCAAGTGGCTGTGTGGTACTTAGTTACCAGCTGGGTTTAAACCACAACACAGTGTAAAACACATTTGTAAAACCACATTTGGACTCCTATGGATTTCTGGCTCTGTGTTTCATAAAGGTATTACCATGTTACAATGGTAAGCGCAAAGCACAAACATCCTGATTCAAGTTTTGGAGAATACTGACTATGGCAAAAACTGAGCTACAGCTGTCTGAAATCTTTTTCAAGCACCTTGCAGTGTGGTCAAACAGAAGAGAAGCTGCTGAAAAGTGAGAAGTGGATTGATGAGAATTAGTGTCCTCACTACTTGGACAAAGCCATGTGGAGATGACAAGTACTGGGTTAAGAGACTCTGCCTTTGTGTTTTGGACATGAAAATCAATTAGCAGTGAGGGTGAGGAGAGAAGCTGGAATCAGAAAGGAATACATATAATCAGCTTGGGAGGTGAAACTGTTACTGAAAAATCTTCATGCATGAAACTAAAGACTGTAGTAGAAGATGAGGATTAATGTCCTGTGTGATAGGTGATTTGTACTGCTTGACTGTTTAAAGACATATCTTTACTGACCTTATGTAATTTTCTCTGCTTGTCATTTCTAACATGCCTGTATCACACTTCTGATCTTTGGCCCTTTCAGCACTTTCTGAGATTAAGAAATACCTGTGGTTGCCCTAAGAGAGGTTGATCAGTATATTTCGAGTAGTTTAGCCAGGAAGATTCACTTCTGTCAACTAACACAGAGTCTGAGAGTTACTTCACTGGGATACATGACTAGAGACCAAGTACAACCATCTAGTACTGGAATAACGGCAGAAAACATGACAGATCTGTGCATTGAAATACTGTGCCACTTAAGCAGCTCTGCATTTAATTAAGCCTAGCCACTTAACAAAGAGGGTTATCAAAAAAAAAAAAGGGCAAAAAAGCAAAGGGCTGGTTTACTCCATAACCTCTCACAGGAAAGTACGGAACAGCAAAATAGTGTTTTCCAGAAGTATTCAATGTCATGTGAGTATTCCTTGTTTTCTTTGAATAGCCTGAACTTCCATGTTTACTATATATGCACACAGAAAAAAGCTTTCTGAATATATCCTTTTTACATAAAACAAAGATGGAACTAAATGCTAGATTTGGTTACAGAAGAGGTTACATTGTGCAGTCTAGGTTTAAAATTTAGACACCACTACTAGGAATGTTTAAATGTATACTGCTTGCACAGCACTGCTCTTCCTGCTCCTCTGGCCAGGGCTTTCCATGTCTTCTGATGTGCTGGCAACTTGCTGTGGAGGAGCAGCCTGGCAAAATTTAAATTTCAGCTGATTGAAATAATAGCTATATTCTTGGCAGGACTGTTGAACAGGATTTACAGAGAATACGGCATTACTTGACAGAATAGAAAAGGGAAAAAAAAGATTTGGTGTGGGGAATGGCTCTATTCATGGGCTGTGTCAGTAACATGCAGAACATCTATTCTGTACAAGTAAGAGCCAAATAATTTTAGAATCATAGAATCATAGAATAGTTAGGGTTGGAAAGGACCTTAAGATCATCTAGTTCCAACACCCCTGCCATGGACTGGAACACCTCCCACTAAACCATGTTACCCAAGGCTCTGTCCAACCTGGCCTTGAACACCCCCAGGGATGGAGCATTCACAACTTCCCTGGGCAACCCATTCCGGTGACTCACCACCCTTACAGTAAAGAACTTCTTCCTTATGTCCAATCTAAACTTCCTCTGTTTAAGTTTTAATCCATTACCCCTTGTCCTATCACTACAGTGCCTAATGAAAAGTCCCTTCCCAGCATCTATACAGCCCCCCTTCAGATACTGGAAGGCTGCCATGAGGTCTCCACACAGCCTTCTCTTCTCCAGGCTGAACAGCCCCAACTTTCT